>CALNHX010002839.1:0-166452 GCA_940337035.1 Agriotes lineatus
ATAAAAACTAATTTTAGCGGAAAATGACAAGTTACAAGTTTCATTATAATCAATAAGTTCTGTCGATTGGTATACTCAAAAATGCAATTTTTTAGAAAAAAATCGTAAGTCCGCCTTAATGCAGTTACAGCCCACTGTGCGTCGCCCCTAACTACTGCGCATTAATGGTTTACTTGTGTGAGTGTCCTTAACTACTAACTAGAAGGTTGAGTGTGCGCGGGTGCAACGACATGTCGCAAACACCGCAGCCCGTCACGAGGCGAACTTCGTCCATTGCTAGCCTAGTCAGTGAACCGCAGGCTGATCTTGGCCTGGGAAAGAGAATAAGCCAGCATACACAGCGACGACAACGATCGGCTTCGACAGCGGGGATGTTTCTCAGCCCAACTGGCGACCGGGGGCAGCATGATGAGCCGCGTGCGAGCCAAGAGGCAAGCCCCAGCCTGACCAGCCTCGAGGAGACCGAGACCGAGCTGGACTACTACCAAATGGACGGCGTGTTACCGGAAGACAAGTTGATGGGGCTGGTAGGGCAGGCTCACGACGTGATAGTCAGTCGAGTTCCCCCCAACTCCGACACGATAAGGACGGCGGACCGGAAGAAGGTACGAGCGGCGGTGGGCAACGTACGGGACAGCGTTCTCGAGATAGTGGGCATTATGCGGGAGCTGAGGCGAAGCATCGCGGAGAAGGATCAGGCGATGGAAGAACTAGTTCGAGAGAACGAAAGACTGCGAGGGGCGCAACGACCACCGGTGGCGACCTAGCAGCCCGTGTCGTATGCTGGAACGCTGCTGCAGAGAAAACAGCAAACATATGCGGTGAGCATAGAGCCGCAGCAGGAGGGCCAGACGGTGGAGCAGACCACAAGGATGCTAAAGGAGGCGGTTGACCCTGAGAAAAAAAGATCGCTGTTGAATCCGTCCGAAAGGGACGCAACGGGGGTGTAATCGTAGAATGTGCAGGGAGAGAGGACGCGGAAAGGCTAAGGCTGTCTTTATCCACCGCGGCGGCAGGACGACTCAAAAGCGCCGAGATTAAGAAGGCGTGGCCACGAGTCGTGTTCTCACGGATAGAGAAGGAAGCAGGCGAAAACATTCTTGCTGCTGTTGCCAGCAATAACCCGGAGCTAGTGGCTGCACGAGGCGGAGAAGCAACCTTCAAGACTGAAATCAAGGAGCGCTATCGGTTCGGAAGAAAGGATAAAGACCCCTACGTTAGTGTCGTGTTTGAGGTGGCACCAGGGCTCCGGAAAGCCCTCCTAGCGAAAGCAATATACTTGGGCTGGCAGCGTATCCATGTTGAGGACCACCTCAGTCTCCTGCGTTGCTTTCAGTGTCACGCGTTTGGTCACCGCTCAGATAAGTGCGAAGAGCCCGACCAAATCTGCGGAAAGTGCGGCGAAAGTGGACACCGGTTTAAAGAGTGCGAAGCAACCAGACAGTGCTGCATCGTTTGTAAGCGGTCAAACGACGCAAACAGAGGAAAGAAAGTAGACACGGCCCACGATGCCAAGTCTCCCAGATGCCCGGTTATGTTGCGCGTGAAACAAGCAGTGATCGATCGTATAGATTACAATGGGGACTAAGACTCAGGGAGGTTCTGATGCGGCAGTTATTACATGCGGGCAGATAAACATTGGCAAAAGAAAAGCCGCAACAAACAATTTAATAAAACTGAGTGAGGACCTGAAGATGGACGTCATCCTAGTCCAGGAACCAAACACGCGAGGGGACAGTGTAGTCGGGTTTCCGCGGGGACATAATGTGTTCGCGAGGCGAGGGGAAAAACCCAAAAGTGCGGTAGTTATCACAAACAATAGAGTTGTGGCGACACTAAATACGGACGCATCCTCGGAACTTATTACGGTCGTGGAAGTGACTACCCCCACTGGGTCATTCTACGCGGCTTCAGTTTACTTGCCGCCAGTCTGTAACGGTGTTTACACGGAGGACGCAATAGTGCGCGCACTTCAGGTTGCCCTTGAAAAAATACCGGCGGGCTCCAGGACCGTGATCGGCGGCGACTTCAACGCGAAGTCACCAATTTGGGGCGCTCATGACGAAGATGCCAGGGGTAAGAAAATCGTCTCGGTACTAGAGCAACGTGAGCTGACAGTGCTCAATAATAACGATGCGCCAACATTCGAGGGACACAGGGGAACCAGCTACGTAGATTTCCCCGCGGCCAGCCTATTGATCGGCAGTGCGATTTCCAGGTGGGAGCTGTCGGAGGACTTGACTATGTCCGACCACAAGTTAATCACATGGCGAATCAAGTTCGGAAGGGATGGATCGCCCGATCAATACCAAAGACAGTTCTGTAACAAGAAGGCGGCCTGGCCGAAATTCAAGGAGGTAAACGCCACCCACCTGGAAGCCGTAAAGACACGAGCCACAAATGCAAAAGACCCGGCAACAGCTAACGCAGCAGCGGAAGCCCTTAACCACGCGGTGGTGAGAGCATGCGAGGCCTCAATGCCCATGACAAAGGCATTTACAGGAAGCGTCCCTTGGTGGACCCCGGAACTAACGCTGGTCCGGGCAGAGGCAAGGCGACTTCGAAGGAGGTTCCAGAGGGCTAATTCACGCAACCGCGACGAACGCAGGCAGCTTTACCTAACTGCGCATCGCGCCTACAGACTGTATACAAAAAACTCGCACGTCCAAGTGGCAGGAGTTCTGTTCCAGGAACTCCGAAAAAGACCCCAGGGGCACCGCTTACCGGGTCCTAAGAGAAAAACGCTCCACAAATATGGGCCAATCAGAAGTAAGACGGGCCGACGGTACGCGCACGGCCGGGGCCAGAGAAACCGCCGCCTACCTTCTGGAAGAATTCTTCCCAGGCGACGACCCGAGTGAAGACGATCATGTGCAGGAAGCCATCCGGAACTCATGGGCCGCAGCAGAAGGCGGGAACGATGACCAGCCTATCAGAGAACACGAGGTTCGACGAGCTCTATCCCGGATGTCAGCAAAAAAGGCCCCTGGATACGACGGCGTCACGGCAGACGCCGCACTGTGCGCGTTCGAAGTGGATCCGGCTGCGTTCGTGACCGTCTACAATAAGTGCCTTGAACTGGGAACGTTTCCGCGGTGCTGGAAGGTGCAACTAGTACGCTTTATCCCCAAACCTAGAACGAGCGACCCGGAGGACCCGCGCGGATTCCGGCCGATCAGTCTACTACCAGTGCTCAACAAAGTGCTCGATCGAATAGTGGCGACGAGGGTCGAACATGCTGTGCGGTTGAGTGGCGGATTCAGCGAGAGACAATACGGGTTTGCCGCGGGTCGTTCAACGATAGACGCAATCGAGGCAGTGGTCGGGACAATAAAAACTCACCGGGCGCGAAATGACTATTGTGCAATGGTCTCTTTGGACATCGCGGGGGCGTTCGATAACGCTTGGTGGCCCAAAATCATCTGGGAGCTCGAGAGGCGGGACTTCCCAGGCAACTGGCTGCGCCTAGTCCGGGATTACTTTGCAGAGCGAGTGGCGCAGGTCAACCTTCCCAACGCGACGGTTGTGCGAGGAGTTGCCAGGGGATGCCCACAGGGTTCATGTTCTGGCCCCACCCTGTGGAAGCTGATTTACGAAAGTATCTTCCGAGAGCGACTCCCAGAGGGCTGCACGCTCTTCTCATACGCCGACGACACTCTACTGGTGACCTGCTCACAGCAATTCAAGACCCTGAAGGCCCGTGTCAACGAAGCGCTCGACGTACTCCAGGAATGGGCCAGGGGAAGTAAGCTAAAGTTTAACCCGGCGAAAACAGAGGCAGTTTTCTACGGAAAAACACCCAGGCAACAGCGACCCACTTTCTTACTCAACGGGCAGAGAGTGTATTGTAAGGACGCCATACGCTACCTAGGCGTCCTATTAGATAACAAGTTGTCGTGGCAGCCCCACATTAAGTACGCCAGCGACAAAGGAAAAGAGATCGCTCACAAGATCGGCATGGCCGCCAGACTCAGCTGGGGGTTCAAAGGTGCGGCCCTCTCCAGGGTCCTCGAGGGAGCAGTACAGCCGGCCATCACGTACGCGGCCCCAGTATGGGCGGAGGGGTGCAAAGTTCGCCAGTGCAGACAACTCCGAAGCGCGCAGCGGGTCCTGGCGGTCAAAGCAGCGAGTGCCTACTCGACGGTTTCCACGGAAGCAGCTCTGATCCTGTGCGATGTCGCTCCTATCGACCTGACAATCCGGGAGACAGCACAGAGGAGAGCCGTCCTACACGACGGCGACCACAACATCCTTCAACAATTGGACATCAAAGGACGGCAAATAGAAAGGACTGTCGACATGGCAGCAATAACCCACCCTGCAGACATCTTCGCGCCCAGCTTTGAAACGAGCGAGAAAAACTCCCACCAACTACGTATATATACAGACGGATCAAGGCACGCTGCAGGGGAGGCAGGAGCTGCGTTTGTCCTCTACCGGGACGACATCGAGATCTATCACCGACAGATAAAGCTCGCAGACTGGAGCACAATATTCCAGTGCGAACTAGTGGGGCTCAAGGCGGCGCTAAGCTACATTAGGGAGAACATCTTCGCCTTCCCGGCAGTATCCCTTCTGACGGACAGTAGGTCCTCACTCATCGCACTCTCCAGGATGAAGAACCCAACGGAGTTGCAGGTCGAAGCCCACCAGCTCCTCCAGGATGTAATGACCAGGACGCAGATCCGCCTACATTGGGTCAGGGCGCATGTGGGCAATACAGGCAACGAGAGGGCCGACACCTTGGCCAAGGAGGCGGCTGTTGGCGGAAATCAGCCGGAGTTTGACGTCGTGAGCAGGGCCTTTTGTAAGAAGAGACTTGCCGACCGTAAGCTAGAGACATGGGAAGGAAGATGGAGGACAGCCAACACCGGCAGGCCAGTTGAACGATTCATTCCGTCGGTGGAGGTGCGGAGGAAAGTTACCGGACCACTGGATCGTTACACGACCCAATTGGTTACCGGCCACGGAGGACTGGGAGCATACCTCCACAAAATCGGCAAGGCAGAAGATCCAACGTGCGAATGCGGAGCAGAAGACACAGCCGAGCATGTCCTTTTCCATTGCCCCCTGGAGGCGCAACACCGAGGAGTTGCGGACGCCCACCTGGCCGAAAAGGGGCGACGGTGGCCAACCACATGGGAAGAAGTACGAGCCCTCGCGCGCGAGAAGGACTGGTGGAAGGCGCTGAAGGGGTTCGCTGCTAGGGTCCGGAAACTGCGAGACGACCGCGAGTGAGTAACCGTGCGCGAGTGATTGTGAAGTGCCGGAGTGACAATACCGGGCGCAGCGACGCGTAGTTCCCAACAAGACTGACAGGACAGAGATAGGTTAGGTAGGATTAAGGTGACAGAGCGCAGACCAACCAGGGAAAGACCGAGAAGGGACGAATGAGTAAATGAGGGATAATTAGAATTAATTAGAATTAGAATTAGAATGAATACATTAAGGGGAGATTGTCAGACATGGAATATTATAAACACGGGAGCCGCATAACTTGTGTAGTGCCAAAAGGCGGAGCACAAGTTGGCATGTAAATGATATGTACACCAACGAAATAAATATGAATGTCTTAAGGTACGGAGTTCCAGCTCAGCCGCGATTGAGAACGGACGTGTCGTGCGCGCTCCGGAACAAGAAAAAATTTCTAAGTCCAGAGTTAGTTAGTGTTCTGTTTTGTGAGGTTAGCCCCGACGCGAGGGGCTCAGCCCTGCTTGTTGGCCACTTCATCTGTGCGAGCTCCCGGGAGCTCTTCGGGGCCGCGCCTTGCGCCCCCTTGGGACTTAGAAAAATTTCAAACATAACCGTGAGTAGTTAGGGAAGTTCCGCGAAATCCGCGAGTTGAACTATAATTCGCCGCGGCCGCGAATTTTCGGCCCAAATACCGCGGGCATAAGTGGCCGCACGTCCGCGAGCATACCACCGCGAAATAAATCGCGAGTGTCGCGCAATTCGAGAGATCCGCGGTGTTTTCGAGATCCGGAGTAGCAGGAGCGCAGAAGGTGGCGGAGGTTGCTCCCTACCTACTACTCCTTAATGGATTAACAGTTAGTGTCAGCGTCCCTAAGTACTGGGAGTGGATAAACAAGAGTGTCGCCGTCCCTACCTACTAGGATGGATACTTTGTGTGCTCGGGCCCCTACCTACTAGTATGGAACATTGGTGAGTCTGTGCCCCTACCTACAGGAAAGGATTATTCTGTGGTGTGTGTCCCTACCTACTGACTTGGACTGATTGGAAGTTTGACCGTGCGTGAGTGCTACGGACCGCGACGCCATGTCGCAGACTCCGCGACCCACCACGAGACAGCGTGCCTCGTCAATCGCGAGTTTGTTGAGCGAGGCGCATTCTGAACTGGGGGTGGAGCCGATCACGCAGGAGGAAACCCAGCGAGCCGATCAGGATACCGATGCCCCCTCAACACCTGCGGGGCGATCGGAGCAAGTGGACACCGTGGTAGCTGACGAGGGTAGGCTTGCAAGCTTCGAAGAGTGCCGTTACTACCACCAGATGGGGGCCGACACCCCCGAGGGCAAATTGATGGCGCTTGTCAAGTGGGGGTACGAGGAGATAATGGAGCGAGTTCCCGTGCGGTCCACTACCATTAAGACGGATGACCGGAAGAAGGTGCGAGCCGCGACCGACCGGATAAGGGACAGCGTCATGCAGATGGTAGGGGTCATGAGAGAGCTCAGGCACGATCTGGTGGCCCTTAAGGAACGCGAGATCCGAACGCGGGACGCCGTGATAGAGCGGCTGCATGACTGTGGAAGCGATCGCCCGGCTTTAGCGCCGCCTCTGGAAGCAGGCCAAGAGGTCCTACGCTAGCGCGCTGGGCCGTGCTGCGGCTAGACCGGCCACCTTCGCGGTCAACGTGGCACCACAGCGGACGGGCCAGACGACGGCGGAGACTAAGAGGATGCTCCGGGAAACCGTCAATCCACGTGAAGCAAACATCACCATCGCGTCGATGCGGGGGGCCAAAGACGGAGCGGTAATAATGGAGTGCGCGGCGAAGGAGGACGCGGAGAGGCTCCGCCTCCGCATCGCGACGGCGGCAATGGAGCGGCTGCAACCCACCACCGTCCGGAAGGCGAGGCCGCGGGTAGTCTTCCAGCGAGTGGACAGGGAGGACGTCACCAACCTGGTGGTAGTCGTCATCCAGAACAACCCGAGTCTGGTGGAGGCCAGAGGCGGCGCCGATACCCTCAGGACGGAGATGAAGGAGCGCTTCAAGTTCGGCGGGAAGCGAGGAGACACAAACACGAGCGTGAGCGTCGTCTTCGAGGTTGCGCCGGGACTGCGGAGGGCCTTGCTGGACGGGCCCGTCAACCTGACGTGGCAGAGGATTTGGGTCGAGGACCACCTGAACCTTCTGCGGTGTTACAAGTGCCACGGATTCGGGCACTACTCCCGGAACTGTACGGAGGAGGAAAAAGTGTGCGGTAACTGTGCGGAAAAGGGACACGACGTCGGGCAATGCCGAGCAGCGGTACCATGCTGCGCTATTTGCAAGAGGGCAAACGCCGAGGGCCGAGGGCGAGTTGAAACTAATCACAGCACCAGATCGGAGGAGTGCCCCACCCTTGTCAGGATTAAGAGGGCCATTATGGGCAATATTGATTATCATGGGGCCTAACTCCTTCGACCGAACCGTTCCAGCGCGCGCCAGCCGAGGGTCTATCAAATGCGCCCAGCTCAACCTGGGGAAGGGCACGGCCGCCACGGCCAACTTATCCAGGCTTACTCAAGATCAGGCTTTGAACGTCCTACTGGTGCAGGAGCCCAACACCAGAGTGCAAGAAGTGCTGGGGTTCCCGCGGGCCCACAAGACACTAGTGCGCCGAGTGGACCGACCGCGCAGTGCCGTCATAGTAGCTAACCCGTCGTTCTCCGCAATGTTACTTGAGGACGCTTCGTGCGAGTTTGTGACAGCGGCAGAAATAACAACCCCCGCGGGTCCTTTTTACGTAGTGTCGGTTTACCTGCCGCCCGTCGACGGTAGGCGGAACGCGGGACTGAGTGAGGCCGAACTGTTGGGACGTGTGGAGAGGGCGCTCGAAAGACTACCTGCGCGGCGCGGTGTGTTGGTGGGCGGCGACTTCAACGCCAAGTCGCCAGTGTGGGGAGCGGACGAAGAGGATCCACGGGGGAGGCTCGTCACCGAACTCCTGGATCGGCGAGCCCTCACCGTGCTGAACGTGCCTGGGCCGCCTACATTCGTTGGGCACAGAGGGACTAGCCAAGTGGACGTAACGGCGGCCAACATCGACATCATAGGACGGGCGCTAGACTGGAGGGTGGCAGTGGAGGAGGAAACCCTCTCCGACCACCAGCTTATCACCTGGACCCTTTCCTGGGCCCAAGACCGAAACCCCCATCCCCACAGCCGGCTCTTCTGCAATCGAAAGGCCGACTGGGACCTGTTCAGGGCCGCGTTCTCCGGGGCACTGGGGCAGGCCGAGCTCCTGGTTGCGGGAGCACAGACGCCGGAGGGAGTGGAGGCAGCGGCAGAGGCTCTCAACAAGGCGGTCGTGCAAGCATGTAGGGCGTCGATGCCTGCGTGGAAGGCCTTCCCGGGGAAAGTGCCGTGGTGGACACCCAACCTCACGGCGGCCAGGTCCGAGGCGAAGAGGACGCGCAGACGGTTCCAACGGTCTTGTTCTCCCCATCGGGCAGAACGGAAGAGGGAGTACCAAGAAGCATGCGGGGAGTATAAAAGCCTCCTGCTGCAGACGCGGAAGGAGAAGCGGCAAGAGTTCTGCAGCAGGAGCAGCGAGGCTGATCCATGGGGCACCGCCTATCGAGTCCTCCGCGGGCGTACCCGAGCGGACTCTACCACCACCATTCGCAGAGGGGACGAAAACACAACCAACGGGGCTAGGGAAACGGCGGCTTACCTCCTGGAGGAGTTCTTCCCGCGGGACGACCCGGCCGAGGACGACGCTGTGCAGAGCGCGATTCGTTGGTCATGGAGCGCAGTCGAGGGAGGGGAGGACGACCCGCCCATCCGGGAGAGCGAAGTCAGGCGAACCCTCGCCAGGAATCGACGGTGTGACCGCGGACGCGGCCCAGTGCGCTTTCGAGTCGCGACCGGCAGTGTTTGTGACCTATTTAACAAGTGCCTAGTGATCGGTACGTTTCCCCGTTGTTGGAAGACCCAGGCGGTGCGGTTCATCCCCAAGCCGCGTTCCGAGGACCCGACCAACCCGCGCAATGTGCGACCGATTAGCCTGCTGCCCGTACTCGGGAAAGTAATGGACCGAATAGTGGCGACCCGGGTCGAGCATGCCGTGTACCGAAGCGGCGGTTACAGCGACAGGCAGTACGGCTTTGCGGCGGGGAAATCTACCGTTGATGCGGTCGAGGCGGTGGTCAACACCATCAAGAGCAACCGGGCGCGGGGGAACTACTGTGCGGTGGTCTCCCTGGACATTCGCGGCGCGTTCGACAGTGCATGCTGGCCAAAAATCGTATGGGAGCTGGAGCGTAGGGACTTTCCCCGGAACTGGCTGCCCCTGGTTCGCAGTTACTTCTCCGATCGGACAGCACAGTGACGCGGGATGTAGTGAGGGAATGCCCCCAGGGGTCGTGCTCCGGGCCCACGTTCTGGAAGCTGATCTACGAGTCGGTCTTTCGCGAGCACCTGCCGGAGGGGTGCCAACTGTTCGGGTACGCGGGCGATACGCTACTAGTGACCAGTGCGCGACAGTATAAGACTCTTAAAACTCTCACGAACCAAGCGCTCGCGACACTGCACAACTGGGCCCACGGCAGCAAATTGACCTTCAACGCTGCCAAGACCGACGCCCTCTTCTTTGGGAGGACCCCGCGACAACAAAGACCAACCGCTTATGCCACCGTTTCCACCGAGGCGGCCCTGGTCCTGAGCGGCGTTCCTCCCATAGACCTCGCACTCCAGGAGTTGGCCCGGAGAAGGGCCACCATGATACATAAGAACCCTGTCCACTTGGAGGAGCTCGGCATCGCCGGCAGGGACATCGAGGGAATCGTGGACGCGGCCCGGCTTACACATCCTGCCGAGACCTTTGCGCTCACATTCGCCATGACGGACGATGAGGCGTACGGAATGCGCTGCTACAACGATAGATCGAGACATGAAGACGGAGCGGCTGGCGCGGCGTACGTCATCCTGCAGCACGACCGGCAAATCCAGAGAGGGCAGGTGAGGCTCGCGGACTGGAGCTCCGTATTCCAATGCGAGCTGGTGGGCCTGAGAGCGGCGCTCACTTACATTCGGGACAATGCCTTCGCTTTCCCCGAGGTGTCCGTTATCACGGACAGCAGATCAGCATCGCTAGCGCTGTAACACACGAGGGAGACCCACGGAGCTCCAGGCCGAGGTGTACCAGCTGCTGCGTCAGCTTACCGCAATGATCAACATCAGGGTGCACTGGGTGAAGGCCCATGCCGGTTGCGCGGGCAACAAACGGCCGATTCCCTGGCAAAGGAGGCCGCACGCAGCGAGGATCCTCCCGCGTTCGACGTCGTCAGCAGGTCCCTATGCAAGAAGCGCATAGCGATGGGTAAGATGGAGCGTTGGGAGGAGCGGTGGAGAACGGCCGCGACCGGGCGACCGATGGAGCGCTGCATCCCCTCCATCAGGGTCCGTCAGGAGGGGATGGACAGGTCGGATCATTACCTCACGCAGATGCTGACCGGCCACGGAGCATTCGGAGAGTACCTGCACGAAATTGGGAGACGGGACGACCCTAGATGCGAGTGCGGAGCGATTATGGACAACTCCGACCACGTCCTGCTCGACTGCCCTCTGGAGGACAGCGCGACGGGCAAAGCCAAAACAGAGCTCGCCACCCACGGGCTACATGGCCCACTGACATGGACCAGGTGCGTGCACTAGCGGTGGAGAAGGAGAGGTGGAACGCCCTGCGGCGATTTGCAGCTGGTTTGCAGCGTCTCCGTCCGGACCGCCTTCAAATAGAAGACATTTAGGTGGTGTAGTACAAGTGTAGGGAGTGCACGCGTGAAGTAGGAGTAGTGTAAGTGAGGCGGGCGAGAGTGCCGGGGGCTAGAACTCGGATCCGGAACATCTACCCATAGACTTAGTTAAGTTAGATTAAGTTAGGTTGAGCTAGGTTAAGTTAGCATAAGGTAGTTAAGTAACTGTTAGATTAGGAAAACTAAGAGTAGTGTAGTGTAGTGCCGCAATGCGGGGCACAGGTCCATGTACATGGAACAATAAATATTCTTTCTTAAGGTACGGCAGTTCCAGCTCAGTCGCGATCGCGGACGGACGTGCTTCTGTGCGCTCTCGAAATTAAAAATTTTTACAAGTCCAGATTTTTAGTCGTGCGATTTGTGAGGTTAGCCCCGACGCGAGGGGCTCAGCCCTGCATGCTAGTGAGTTGTTTAGTGCGAGCCACTGGGAGCTCATCGGGGCCGCGCCTCATGCCCCCTTGGAACTTAGAAGTTCGGAATGCGTTTGTGTGTGAGTAGGTAGAGGAGATCCGTGGACCCGAGTAATCCGCGAGTTTCGCTGACATCCGCCGCGGCCGCGAATTTCAGCCCAAATACCGCGGGCATACCGGGGTATCACATTCGCGAATACGCCACCGCGATATTAGGCGGGAGCACCGCGTAATTCGCGGTGTTTTCGGGTTCCGGAGTAGCAAGAGCACAGGAGGTGGCGGAGGTTGCTCCCTACCTACTACTCTTGAATGGATTACTAGTGTTATCGTCTATAACTACTAGGAGTGGATTATTGGTGTTATCGCCCCTACCTACTACTCTACTCTTGAATGGATTAATAGTGTCATCGTCCCTAACTACTGGGAGTGGATTAGTGGAGTTTTCGATTATTTGTGTGTTTGCCCCTAATTCCTGCGTATGAATAGATTATTTGCGTGTGTGCCCCTACCTACTAACTTGAAGGTTGAGTGTGCGCGGGTGCAACAAGTCGCAACATATCGCAAACTTCGCAGCCTGTCACGAAGCGAACTTCGTCATCGCTAGCTTAGTTAATAAGGCGCAGGCCGAACTGTGCCTGGGCCTGGAATCGATGACGCCGGCGACATCAGACCAGCAGAGACAGCGACGACAACGATCGGCTTCTACAGCGGGAATGTTTCACAGCCCAACTGGCGAATGCCGGCCGCTCGTATCCAGCGTTCAGGGGCAGCAGGATGACCTGCGCACGAGCCAAAAGGCAAGCCCCAGTCGGACCAGCCACGAGCAGCGCGACCTGGATTACCATCAAATGGACGGAGTGTTACCCGAAGACAAGCTGATGGGGCTGGTAAGGCAGGCGCACGAGTTCACGCCAACTCTGACACAATAAGGACGGCGCACCGGAAGAAGGTCCGAGCAGCAGCGGACAACGTACAGGACAGCGTTCTTGAGATAGTGGGAATTATGCGGCAACAGAGGCGCGGCACCGCGGCGAAGGATCAGCGGTTGGCGGACCTAGTTCGAGAGAACGAAAGTCTGCGAGGAGCGCAACAAACACCGGCAGCGCCCCAGCAGCCCGTATCGTATGCCGGCGCGCTATTACTGAGAAAACAGCAGACCTATGCGGTTAGTATAGAGCCGCAGCAGGAAGGGCCGACGGTGGAGCAAACCACAAGGATGCTAAAAGAGGCGGTCGACCCTAAGGAGGCAAAGATCGCTATTGAATCGGTTCGAGGAGCACGCAACGGGGATATAATTGTGGAATATGCAGCGAAAGAGGACGCGGAAAGGCTGAAGCTGTCTTTATCCACCGCGGCGGCAGGGCGACTCAAAAGCACCGAAATCAAGAAGGCGTGGCCACGAGTAGTGTTCTCACGGATAGAGAAGGAAGCAGGCAAAAACATTCTCAGCGCTGTTGCCAGCAATAATCCGGACCTAGTGGCTGCACGAGGCGGAGAAGAAACCTTCAAGCCCGAAATCAAGGAGCGCTATCGGTTCGGATAAGGATAAAGACCCCTACGTCAGTGTCGTGTTCGCGGTGGCTCCAGGGCTCCGGAAAGCACTCCTAGCGAAAGCGATATATCTGGGTTGGCAGCGTATCCATGTTGAGGACCACCTCGACCTCCTGCGCTGCTTTCAGTGCCACGGATTTGGACACCGCTCAGATAAGTGTGAAGAGGCCGTCCAAATATGCGGAAAGTGCGGTGAAAGTGGACACCGGTTCAGAGAGTGTCGAGCTACCATACAGTGCTGCATCGATTGTAAGCGGTCAAACGACGCAAACAGAGGAAGAAAAGTAGATACGGCCCACGATGCCAAATCACCCAGATGCCCGGTTATGTTGCGCGTGAAACAAGCGGTAATCGAACGTATAGAGTATAATCGGGACAGCAACACAGTTGACAAGTGGCGACATATTGGTTCCCTTTATAAGTGCCATTGACACCGACAGCAAATTAAATTCCTTAACTGGATTACTCTCTTTTAAATTATTAGATGTGTTAGTAATAATGTTTAATCGTCATTTTCCTGAAGAATGAATAAAAAATTGTAATTTTCCTGAAGAATGAATAAAAAATTGTAATTTTCCTGAAGAATGAATAAAAAATTAACAGTTACAGAACAAATACTTTTAACGTTTGTAAAAATTAAAACTGGCTTTCGATATGTAATGTTGCCGGCTTTATTTGGTGTGATTACCAGCACAACATGTAAAGTTGTTTTCCATAGCACTATTTCGAGATTTTCTAAATTTTCTTTATTTTCCTCCTTCACGGTCTTTCTTGATCTGTTGCAACGTTTATTGGGGCTGCCGCTAGGTTGTGGATTAACAATGTACTTTTAGTGACTGTTGAGAATTTCTGTTTTGTCTTTTATTCGCAGTTCTTTCTGAAATTATTTTTGTCGAATAATGCCGAAAGTTGAAGAAAGCCGTAGTTCGTATCTGAAGCAATGAATTTGTGCGCTACCTTTAAAAATGTGCTTCCCGAGACTTTCCTTCTTCCAGTTCCCGCCATCATTCGTTGGGGAATTTGATTGGAGGCAGCTCTATATTACAAGAATTTTTGAGAGATTAAAAATGTACACATCCAAATTCTTTTTTAAATAAATGTTAGATCTGTCTATTTCGAAACCTTAATTGTTTTTATTTTCTTCACAGGTTTTAGATCAGTTGTGCGGGAAAAAGGAAGAATCGGGGTGCAAAGACATAGGCCTAATTCTGAAAGATGCCAAAGCTGCGTTTTCATCTGATTCTGTAGTGGCTGATTTAAGCTACATTGGAGCCCATTTTAGCCATCTTCCAGGTTTAATAAAGCAAGAAGATCCATCTCTACCCCTCACGGAGATCACGAAGTTAGTGAATCAAGCTCCACTGAACTTTCCTGGAGTCAACGGAGAACTAAATCGCCAGAACATTGTTATGGTTCTGGAAAAACCCAAGTTGGAAAAAAATTAACATCAAAAATGCCCTAGAGCAGTGGTTCCCAAACTTATTTGGCCTACCGCCCCCTTTTTATAAAAAAAATACTCAGCGCCCCCTGGAAATCTACATTCTTTAAGCGAACAAACCGAAAGATATTGTAGTGGTAGCTTCTTGAGACTGATAATTATCTATGAGTATTTCTAGGTAGGAAATTATTTTGAAAGAAAAGTACAAAGGGGATTTTATACATTAAAAGTACAACATAAACATTTGAGAATTGTTTAATGAATGATACATTAGATACAGTTACAGTTAAATTGTGAATAGTTTATTAAAAAAGTTCCAGCATATAAGTTGATTTAGTTGGGATAGTTATTTGGTAACATCAAAGCTTAAATTTGAATTTGTAGATATTAACTGACAATCGGAATAACTAAAGTGAAAGCCAAACACAAATAATTATCTGAAAAAGGCAATTATGAAATGTTATAATAAAATATACCATATAGAAATCTTGTATAATTTATTTCGAGAGAAATTGATATTTTTAAAATAAACAAATCTCTGAATTTGTAACCTTTATTTTGAGTAAAAGCAAGTTTTAATAATAAAAACCCTTTATTATAATGGTATTTTCTTTCTGGATGGTGTATTAAAGGGTGTGATAAAGTAAAATTAAAAGAACTGAGAATAAACAGACTGAATAATTAAAGTAACAAATGGTATGAAGAAGAATAAGAACATTTAATAATGGTGAATAGTCTTCATGGAATAAATAAATCGGTAACTTGCATTTTGTGTGTTTATTTGGAAACTAATGTTACATGATGTTACACAACAGATGAAATCTGTAGGAATGGTTTTTCTAAATCTTCTTATCTTCTCTTTCCTCTTTAAGCTTTCACCGCCCCCCTAGATCGTTCCAACGCCCCCCAGGGGAATCACTGCCCTAGAGGGAGAAGGTGTAGGAATAATGGATAGCTTGTCCCCTAAAGAAGTATCCTGTTTTACATACGCGCCCATCACTTCTTGTGATGTGGAATGTTCGTTTTCACAACAAACACATTTTGACTGACAGAAAAATGAATTTTACAGAAAATAATTTAGAGAAATACATAGTAGCGCATTCATTTTACGTGTAAATAAAAAATAGTATATATAAAACTTCAAAAAATAAGCGATGTTTATTTCTTTGCTTCAGGGTATTAATCAGATTGTTTTTGCCTGAAAAAGTGTTTGTTATTTTTTTTGCATAATTTCATATTTTATTTTGCCTACAAATCGGGCCTTTACTAATAACAATATAGAAAAACAGTTTACGCAAATCCTTTGATATAGAAAATTTAGATTTTGCCTTTGCCAACTAAAATATGAAATTTGAAAATTCAACAAACAATATTGTGACAGACGCAATTCATGGGTGTCAGGACAGAATTACAACGGAAAAAATTACACGGGATAAAATCACAAAGAAAAAATTACACATGGAACAATTTCACGGAGAAGAAATTACGTGAATAAATTACACAGAATAAATTACACGTGCATAACGAAAAGTATTTGCAAAATTAAATTAGGCAAATTGCTTTCTGATTTTCTGCCTCCATACTGTTCTCCTGTCCATAAAAGGGTCAGGTAGCCACGCGGGTCCCAAGGTTAAATTCCCTTGCAATTTTTAGAAATTTCGATTTGTTGATGACGTGTTGGATATAACCCTCATTCTCTAGTACCTGAGTGTACTTAAACTAAAGTTGTCTTATTTTCTTCAGTTCTTTATTAGTTTGCTACAGTTAATGCCGACAAGTGAAAAATAGAAACATTCTTAGGACTAAGTTAAAAGTTGGTAACTCTCAAGGTCAGGTCTTAGGATGAGCTGGGACTAAGTTAAGACTGTATAAACGCGTCAGTGGCAGAAACCTACCTTGAAGAATTTTAATAGTTTACTGGTAGTCCGTGCAGTTACATTTTTGCCGTTATATTCAGTGGATGTTGGTAGATTTAAAAATGTCCAAAGAAAAAAATAGTGTTAAGTGTTACGTTGCGCCGCTTAGTGCACGACAGAAAATGTTTTACTACCGATGGAGAAGTGGTTTATTGCCAGGACTGCCCGAAAGAGGTATGTTTTTATAAAATTTATACCCAAAAATAGTTATTAAATCGGTTTATGAATTCTAAATATGTCAAATGTTCAAAAAAATTATTTGAGACAGCACATGAATACGGCCGCACATAAATCTAATAGCAGTAAAAAGCGAAATAGTGTTCAAACCTTTTGTGAATTAACGTCTTTTTAATTCAGAAGTTAACAACTCTTCCCTTGATTTGTGCCAAGCGCTGTTAGCTGCCAATACACCCTGCTATGAATTAGAAGTTTCGTGAATTTCTCGAAAAGTAAACAAGAAATCATGTACCTAACGAATCTACATTAAGAAGAAGATATGAAACAAAAAATCGATTTTATTCACAAACAAATCGGCACTAGCAATGTGTGGATGAAAACATAGATAAGAATTGACCAGCAATTGCAAACATGGTATTTGGAAAATTACATTCCGATGAACCTGGTTCCTTATATTTACTTTGTGGCAAACCTTTGGAAAGAACCAATAGTGTTTCCGTATCTCGTTTTATCAACGACTCTTTTCGATTTCTGTGGCCTGAAGACGGCAATGATGAAAAAGTTTCTTGTTCTTGATCAATTGATCCAGCTTTCGTAGGTGAACTTGTTATTGTTTTTTCCCAGCCTTACTGCAACTTAACTTTGTAGCCGCGTTGCCGCGTCTATCCTCACAGTCTTCTTCACTGACCGTGTTTCTTATGATGGTGTAAAGGTCTTCGATTTGCACTTTGAGTTGTTTAGAGAACCGGTGATAGTTAATTCGTTCTCTAATTAGTGCTTCGTTTGCTCTTCTCGCAATCCGGGCTGCTCGTTGGCTGTTTATCGGAACCGTTAGAAGTAGTCCTTTCGGAACTACGTTGTTGTCACGGGCTTTACAGAGGAATTTAAGGTGGTTTTCCTCTAAGGCCAACTTGATTCAGGCCTTTTCAAGCTTTCGAAATTTTGGATTGATTTCGGTTTCGTACCGATTATCATGTTCTTTGAATGATGTCATTTTTTGCAGTTGTCTATTATATGTTTTATCGGTATATGGGTTGAGGTATGTAAACGACTGTCCTCGCTTGGCCTTGACATCAAGCAGTCGAGCCCATACTAATGATGTGGAGTAGTGCATGACCATCTCCTTTGTCATGGCTTTGTCGTCTGCCCTCAGGTTGGCGAAAGTTTCTCCGACGATCTCAGACAGCCTGGCATTGCTTGACGAAATTGTTTCTTCGATCTTGAGAATTCAATATAAAAGGTTTATTTCAAACACAGAAGTAATACAGTACCAAGAACAGCAAACAGCAGCAATAATGGGTACCACACCATCCACAATCATCGTATGCAGCGACGATAAAGTATCGCTGCCACTGCACGCTTTGTATGTAATTGTGAAGCAGATTTTTCAGTAAGTTATTTATTTTTTCTTATAATACTTTTAACTTTAATGTTGTCTTTTTCCCTGTTCAGTTTTTATCGCCCTGCCCTATTCCCCAAAGGCGGTAACATTACAGAGGAAGTTTGGGAATCTC
The DNA here is from genome assembly GCA_940337035.1 of Agriotes lineatus. Lineage (NCBI taxonomy): Eukaryota > Metazoa > Arthropoda > Insecta > Coleoptera > Elateridae > Agriotes > Agriotes lineatus. The sequence goes on from CALNHX010002839.1 coordinate 17,987, forward strand.
CCTGTCAGGTACCTCAGGACGAAGATATACTCAGAGGATGCGCTGCTGATTCTTGAAAAGGCACTGGGAAAATATAATTTCAATCTTTATAAGGACGAGGTAGAAGCGATTGAAGCAGCAGCAGCAGCAGATGCATGGGGGGTCGTGCAAAATTATAAAAGTTGGAAGCGACAGCATTTGTAACCCTGCCATCATCGAGCGATGATGATGATGAGGCGCAGGCACCTCCAACAAAGAAAATTAAGAAGCCATTTCATGATGATGGGGATGCTGATTATGATGTCTTTCTGCCCGATACACAAAATTTTATTTGAATTAACAATTAACTTATAACTTCCAGGTGATCTTCATGTCCCCATGCTGCTGCAATGTTCTTAAGCTGCCGCCTCATCTGCATTATATATATATACCTTTGGCATCTGTGTAATATGACCCAGGAATACTGCCAAATAGAGCAGCATCCCTATAAAATGATAAAATATGGAATTATTATATTATTTTATTTTAAAAATAGATTTACAAATGTGTATTCATAATTAGTTCACCTAATATATTTTTATAAAGCATAGTTCTCTTTTCTTTTTATTAACATGAGCTTTTACTCAAAACTTGATGTTTAAGGTTCATATTCTCGGTATGAGAAAACAATTGTAATTGATTTACATATGCAACACAATTAGTACGGTTCAAACATTTAAAATTGTATGTTGAATAGTTGAATAAAATTCCTCAGCAGTTATCCACCAACAGTCAACGACATATCCAATTTTAAGGTTCTTCCCATATATTGTTCAACAATTCGTGTAGCTGTAAATACGTACAATATTTTAAAATTTAATTAGGTCGGAAAAACATGAGGTATACAGGGTGCCCGTTTTTGGAGCTCCACCATGGGGATCTCGGTAACCATAAGAGATACGAGGTCGGTTAAATTGGGGCAAAGTTGCGCAATTTGGAGCTCAATAATATGCCGGTTTAAAATTTCAAAAATTCCGATTACCTCCGGAGATATCCGAAAAAAACCGGAATTTTGGAAATACGTTTTTATTTTTTCCTCGGCTTATTTGGTGACCTAATTCAAAATGAGTGACACTTCGTCGTTGCAACTTTTCCTCCTCTACAACCTGCCGATGTCATATTTGAAATCAGACGTTTCGATTTTCGACAATCATCATCAACTTTGGTTTTTCTTATGGGCACTATCTTGGATTTTCACATTTTTGAATTCAGCTTTGTTTTCTGATTACGGTGATGTATCACATGTTAAGGTTCAGTGTTGCAGTTTGGGTGAAATATCAAAAATTCTGTTTTGCAAAGACTGCCTTGGATATAACATCCATACTTTTGTTTAACAAAGGCATTGTTGACAGTTCGATTTAAGTTGGCTTAACGTCACCTACAGTTACAAAATTAGTATAAATTTATTAACAAAATGCCCTTTTCAAATGAAGAAAAACGAGATATGCTAGAAATTTATTACGCTTCGCATCGAAATGCGCAAGTTACTTCGGAAAGATATTTACAGCGGTATCCAGAAAGACAACAACCAGCTCAAAATTATTTGTTATTCCTTCATAGAAATTTAGCCGAGTTTGGTGCATTTTCTAAGCCTCGAAGACGTGTTCATAGACCAAATGCGAATGAAGTGGAAATTTTACAGGCGGTGAGTAAATTGTTAAAACTTTCTCAAAAATAATAAACGGCAATGAATTGAATTCTTCATTAGATTCAAGATAATCCTTCAACTTCAACAAGGGCTATAGCAGACGAAATTAACGTATCACATCAAGCAGTGTGGAGAGTCTTGAAAAAACATAAATATCGCCCGTTTAAAATTCATATCACCCAAGTCTTGCATCCAGGAGATACTGAACGGAGGGCAGCGTTTTGTAGGAATATCATGGCACGGTTGGAACAAAATCCCCATTTTCTTTCCAACGTGATATTCACGGACGAGTGCAAATTTACCAACTCAGGCATGTTCAATCGTCACAATGAACATGTCTGGTCCACTGAAAATCCACACGAACACCAAGGACGTCGACCACAAGCACGTTTCGGGCTAAATGTATGGGTTGGTTTATTTGGCGGTACGATCATTGGCCCATACATTTACGAAGACAATTTGACCGCAGATGGGTATTTGCACTTTTTAAGGACCTACCTTACGGATTACATCGATGACAACATTTGCCTCAACCGCTTGAATAACCTTTGGTTCCAGCAAGATGGTGCTCCGCCACATAATGCTAGGAGAGTGGCTGATTATTTGTCTGAAATATTTCCGGGTAGAGTCATTTCAAACAGTGGAGACATACGTTGGCCGGCACGTTCACCAGATCTTTCCCCATTAGACTACTATTTATGGGGAACTATGAAAGATCTCATTTATAAATCTGTATCCGCCGATATTAATGAGCTGCGAAGGAAGATCATCACAACTTTAAGGACCAAAATAAGAAGAAGGGACGTTTTAAGATCAATGCAGAATTTAAGAAGACGCATAGAGCTGTGCTTGGAAGTGGAGGGTGAACCCTTCGAGCACCTCTTATAATTTTCTTTATTTACTTGTTTCTCAAAATTTAGTTTTATCCTATGTTGTAAATTTAAAACATAATTTTCTCCTTTTTTATATCCTACTGTCAAATAAATAAATTTCTAGCATATCTCGTTTTTCTTCAGTTGAAAAGAGCATTTTGTTAATAAATTTATACTAATTTTGTAACTGTAGGTGACGTTAAGCCAACTTAAATCGAACTGTCAACAATGCCTTTGTTAAACAAAAGTATGGATGTTATATCCAAGGCAGTCTTTGCAAAACAGAATTTTTGATATTTCACCCAAACTGCAACACTGAACCTTAACATGTGATACATCACCGTAATCAGAAAACAAAGCTGAATTCAAAAATGTGAAAATCCAAGATAGTGCCCATAAGAAAAACCAAAGTTGATGATGATTGTCGAAAATCGAAACGTCTGATTTCAAATATGACATCGGCAGGTTGTAGAGGAGGAAAAGTTGCAATGACGAAGTGTCACTCATTTTGAATTAGGTCACCAAATAAGCCGAGGAAAAAATAAAAACGTATTTCCAAAATTCCGGTTTTTTTCGGATATCTCCGGAGGTAATCGGAATTTTTGAAATTTTAAACCGGCATATTATTGAGCTCCAAATTGCGCAACTTTGCCCCAATTTAACCGACCTCGTATCTCTTATGGTTACCGAGATCCCCATGGTGGAGCTCCAAAAACGGGCACCCTGTATACAATACAATACAACAACAAAAAAGTACCACTTAGTCCTAATGACGATAAGAGATACATTACCATGGGGGTTTTCAACAAAGTTGTTAAAAAAATAATCATCTCTCTTGTTTAAATTAATTATATTTACATCTTTTTAAAAATACTACTTATGAAAATAATGTAAGTTCAAATTATAATTATAAAAACTAATAAGTTTCCTTTTAATATTATCTCTTTATAGAAAGTGAGCCAACATGATGAAATATGGGAAAAAGTATCTAATAAAAACCGATTTATGAAACTCATCAGGGCGCCGGGGACAACAACAAGAATATACCCCACCACTCCAATCGCATCCGCATCTGCTTCAAATCGTATAAATAAGAAGCGGATGGAGATTCTTAACACCATTTATTGTACAGATTGCAAGCAGTACTATTGCTTCTCCGAGCAATCTATACAACTTCATTCCGTGGAATATATAAACCTACACTGTGAAGACAAAAAAAGTATAGACCTGAATTGTAACGAAGAATTGTCAAACAGCCCAGTAAGTTCTTTTCTTCTAAAATACGAAGCCTGTACCAGTTAAGTATAAGTGTCCAAAATGTAAAGGGAAAACCGATCAAGAAGGACGAATATATATTGCTTGCACATTGCACGAACTTATGAAAGAAAACTGTGGAGGTAAACATTATCCTCAATCATATTTCAGGAAATTCTAGCAAACAACTAAAATCATCCTGGTAATATCCCCCTCATTAGTTTCTTATTATATATTGCTAGTCATCATATACTCGTTGTTTTGTATTAGTATTATGAGATACATTATTATTACCTTTTCTGTTTACAGTTCGACAATCAAGTACAATGTTCATCGTGGATATTCAGGGCTTTCAATTCCAAAACAGAGAACTGTTTATCAGAGAAGTGGCGATTCTGAATACCGACTCTGAAGCTACTTACCATACGTTTATTAATCAGCCTGCATCAATCTACAGCTGGTTTTAAACTCAAGTAAAATGGCACCTTGACTGGACAAGGGAAAACATACACGGATTGGATTGGCAAACTACAATCAAGAGTTTCTTACCTTCCTGCTATTGCCAGGACATTTTTTAATTGTACGAATGTACGGCTAATTAGCCTATTCTCTAAATTATGACTCCGCTTGTATATGGGTTTTTCGTGTTATTCCGCCTGAAGTTAGGCATATTGAATGTTATGCAAGCATTTAATGATTTATAGCGTACGCAGCTGTGTCATTCGCTTGCCTATGGAAGAATTCCGGCCCCCGCGGAATTCGAACCGAGGACTTGCTTAATGTAAGCCTAGCGCCTACCCAACTGCGCTACACGGCTTCTACATTTTCATAATGATATACAGTAATTTCAAACTGTGATCTTGTGCACTTTAAGACTGACGAAGGCTCATGTGATAGCCGAATATACACTACTCCCAAGCAATTAGCGCATAACTATTAGGATTTGATTTTTTATGTGTTTCATAGATTAGTACACAAACCAACCTATGCATTTAAATTATATTTAGAATGAATAAACATATGAATGTATGACAATTTTATAATAAAACAAAAGAATAATTCAAAAATTCTCATATTTGTCAAAGTAACGTTGTTCTCTTTACCATAATTACATTCCTTCTTAAAAATGTAGACGTTGCTTTCATTAAATTTGAGAACTTAACTGTTTATTATTAAAGATGGATAATCATTTTGCAAATTTAACCCGTGAGCAATGTGCGACAATTGTTACTTTAGTTGAAGAAGGTTATAGTCAACGGCGTATAGCTGAAAAGGGTAAACTAGAATCAGTCTTCGGTATCACGAGTGTTACAACGATACAGAATTACTGGAAACCATTCTAGCAGGCACGGACAAGGTAGACATCGTGCTACAACTGCAGTTGAAGACTGATTTTTGCGAATGCGGGCTTTACAAGAGAGGTTCACAACCTGCCGTAAGTTGCGTTGCATTTTCTATCAAAAATAAAAATTTCAACATGTTCTTAATATAATAATTCAGTTTTAACTATTTTTAAAAAGTAGAAACATCATAATAAATAAAAATGTCGTAATTAATTCTGCACAATGGTCAAAATCAAGAATATAATAACGTAATATATGTAAACTCAATTTTAAATAAACCATTTTTAAAACAACTTGCGAAACGTATTGTAATTTTTAAAGATATTTAAAATATTAAACATGTTACGACTTATTGATTTTGTATTATTTCAATAGTAAAAATCATGCATTAATAAAATAATAAGTATTTTCTAAATTCATTGACATAATTTATCTTCAAAACTATAATTAATAGCTGCTGTAATAATCCAACAAAAATTTTAAAATTTATAGTTATGTATTAAATCTATGTAATGTGACAGTAAAAAATAGTATTTCTTATCATTTGGCATCGATTGTATGCTTAAATTGAATACAATTTATCATTTGATCATGCGACAAAAAAATATTTATATTTAAATTAGTTAAATTTAGTTATTACAATATTTGTTTTAATAATATTGATGTTTTTTTTTCTTTTCAGAGCCAACTCCTACCACTTTAGCACTCTGCATCTTAAGCAGTTTAAAGGAAGAACACTACAGATTCCGGTTCCTCAAAAAATATACTAGCTATCAGCAATCATGTGCATTTACAAGCATATTCAACAAGATGAAAAATTGGGCAAGCACCGTACAACCTATGTTTGGAACCTCTTTCGCCATCAGATCAGAAAGAAGATAGTGTAGTGTCACTTCATCGATAATTCCTAAAAATTTTATTATATTAAAACTGATTCAAATGATATCGTATGGTTGAAGTGCCATCGTTAATTATTTTTGTTTTTCAAATTTGTTTATCATCAATTCAGCCAACAGGCATTGGTGTGCAATGCCGTTGAATTTTCTGCAATTTGTGATATTGCTCCAACATATAGCCTTGACAGTTATTCAACCTCATTCCTATTCACTACTATCTGTAGTTCGTTGGTGTGCTGATGCTTTTGTTTTAGTCGTAACGTTATTACTACTATTACACTAACATTTTGCTGAATTGTATTGGGTGTTTACAATGGTTAAAACTAATTATTACATCCGTCGCTAACAAATCTTCTGGCTTTATCCGTTCTTGTAGTTTTTAGTTTTCTAACGTTTCACTACTCCTTTTACAATTGACAGACCTGGAAAGCTCTGGTAGAGAGCATTTTTACAGCGGCATCCTATTTTAACACAGATGGCGTCCTAAAATTTAACAAGAACTAGAGCTAGGGTTACAGATATAAATATTAAAAACTGGTTTAACGCAATTAAAGAATACCTCGAGGTATAATTGCGACGCAACCGTGTTCTTTTTGAGTCCTGCAGATAATTAAGTTCTGGTTAGTACAGGTAAGAAAAACGTTCATAACATTAACTCCAAGGAAAAAGAAAACTTTACCACATTACTGAAGGAGAACGCAGATGGCCAAATCGCGCCGCCGATTGTTGTAGGAAACTTACAGCGAGTTCCAAAATCGATGACTGAATCTGCGTCTTCTTCATGGACCATCGGAAGATCCGATACTGGTTGGATGACCAATCAAACATTCTTTAAATATTTTTCTATGGTGTTTTATCCTTGGTCGGTGGAAAATGATTTCGAGTTCCCCATAATAATTTTCTTGGATGGTCACGTTTCTCATTTAACGCTGCCATTAAGGGAGTTCTGTAGTAAAAAAAAACATGGAACTCATTGCTTTATAGCCTAACTCCACCCATTTTTTACAAAATATAGATGTGGCTATGTTTCATCCCCTTCAAGTGGCGTGGAAAAAGTGGTTTATAGGTGAAAGATCCAAAATTCTGGCGTACGTTTGAAAAGAGACAATTTCCCCGCTTTTAAAAAAAGTGCTTGAATCAACTTGTTAAGGCAGGTAAATATTTTATAGAAAAACAAATGCTTCCCAGTTTAAAAATCAGTTGCTTTGCCGTTACAAGGTGCTATCGAGAGTGAGAAAGGCCGCCAGTTATTGGCATTTAACGGCCACGTTCATATAAAAGAAATAAATATTAATTCAAGTGGAAGTGATTTGGAAATGCGCACAATACAAGTGGCGTTGCTCTGGGAGAGTTCATACTCTCGGAGAAGAAGTTGTTAAAAGTATTGTCCACCATCATGTTCCTGACGAAGCAGAAATTGAATCCCGAAGAGCTATTACAAGAATGAATACCATGGCAAAACAAATTGAGCCAAGTACGCAAATGGTGATAGCAACTTGTTACGGGTCAAAATTCATTTTTAGCTATTCGCCTAATTATTTGCCCTAATCTCGGTTAAAATTAACTTTTTACCATGTATTTCTTGAGGTATGATTTTCCCTGCATTATCTTTGAGCATTCAGATCGTTTGATAGCTGTATTACAAACTAAGTAAACCATTCGGTCGATTTTATGGGTCCAAATGCCCCTGCAGTGTAGGCTTCACCTCATGCATTTTCCCTTTCCCCAGAAATTTGATTTTTGGGCTTTATCAGTTTTTGGAAACCATCTTGACATTTTTCCGCCATCCTGTGCTGCAAGAGCTAGGTGCTTCGAAATTTACGTTTTGATGTCGTACCTTAACCAGGGTTTTTCGTTAGCATCCTAAACTGGAATTGTGCCGTTTTGTGTCCTGAACTCCATGGAAGTTCAGAATTAGGCTTTGTGAGTTGCATTTTTGGCGAATTCCAACCCGAATATTGTTTGGGGATTCCGCTCTAGCAAAGCACATGTTTTTACTTTGGCGTTGAACAGCCGTAGAAAACCTGAAACGGGTAAGGTGAATTATTTGGACTTATTCGGTGTATTTCCATTGCTATTTGCCTTTCAGCTTTTACTCGACGGTACTTTTGCTCGACGGTACTTTTACTCGACGGTACTTTTGCTCGACGGTACTCTTACTCGACGGTACTTTTACTCGACGGTACCTTTTACTCGACGGTAGCATGCCTGTCGAATTCTCCTCGTTGGGAGCAGGAAACTACCGAGCTAATCGCAGCTGTCGCATTGTGGTCACGTAGCCACTAGCCTGGTGACGAGTTTCGCTGACTATGGCATCCCTTCAGCTACCTGGTGATGGCTTGGCCCCCTCGTGGTCCTTAGGCCCCCCCTGTTTTTAACATCTGCAGCGGAAGAGAAGCCCACTGCCAAAGGTCTGTCAGTTTAATATTTCCGTTTCGAACTCTCGGGAATCAAGTGCCCCCTTAGGCCGTTTGCGTGGCAACGCTGCAAGGTGCTCGATAGACGTACGTTTGTTATATTGTGTGTTTTTAAAGCTATGAACTCACCTGTGCACGATTATGATTGAGTTTGCCTTCACAAGAATCAGTTTTAGCGGTAGCTCTTCTGCACAGTAAATAGCCAAGTAGGTCATTTAGGCGAAAGTGCTTCTTAATTCGGAATAGTTTTATCGGAATCGCGTTGTAACCGAATTCGGGCTAAACTTTATCGGAATTGTATATGTAAAATTTGTAACGGTATTATGTCCACATTGTGAAGCCAAGTGCACGACGGTTTACCTTTTTAGATTTTAATTGTTATTAATTACACCGTTGAATTATGCTATTTACCCAGCTTTGCAAGCAATTATTATTACTGCTCGCACCTCGGTCGTTATAATGTAGAGTACATTGCATTGTTCGCGAAATCGCTTCGTGGTACCACCGCAAGATCTTGTCGGACCGCGGCGACGCTAATGTGAATTAATCTTTATTTAATTACGAGAGGAACCTTGCATACAGGGTGTTCAGTTAAATTCAACCCATCTACTAAATTTACCTTTCAAGTTAATCATTACGCCGAAGCCACGAGTCTCCGAGCTCTTCTTTAGTGCTTATTTAGTAATGCATTTGGCCAAATTTAATATCAATTTTGTAATCTTTTACTAATACTGTTATTTAGCACTTTATACATATTGTGTGAAATTTTATTAATTCTGGGCCCGCCCGCTGATTTCGCTTGATGCCCTTGTATATGTAATCTGGCTGTACTGTGGTGACTTTAGCCTCAAGCCACCCTTGGTATTTTTTTTTTTTTTGAACTGTGATATGGTCTCCTTATTGAGATATTTTGTGGAATATACCGTAGTAATTATTGTGTATACTTGTGGATCCCAATTTACGATTTGTTGATTATACTGAATCGTTACTTAGGCCAGTGAATTTTATTTATGCTCCCTTGCCGTACCTCTTTTTTTCAGGAAGTGTTTGGTAGCGCATCTTATCGTGTGCCTATATGTGCGATTAGCAAAGAGCTGGGTTACTGCTACCTGGCGCCCATTTATTTTATTTTCAGCTGAAGCTTTGAGTCTCCGATTTTAACCCACGCCCTCCTCTGGCTGAGAAGCCGGCCGCTCTTGCTTACCGCCCCCCTCTTTACCACCAGAGTATCGGTAATTAGCGGTAACAAACTATTTCCGAAGATGTATCGGTTGCTGCCGCTGGCAAACTGCCACAACTTTCTGCCATGAGAAAAACTATTAAGCGAGTACTCCCAAAACAACAAGCTGTGCCTACGAACCCCACATCATTGCAAGAAATAGTCATTCCCCAGAAATATACCACCACATCTTCTGGGCAACCATTTTTGCTGCACGACAGTGGACTCGGTGACGACAGAATTTTGCTGTTTTCTACTGCGGCTAACTTAGAATTTATGTCAAGTTGCGATCATTGGTATGCGGATGGAACATTTAGTACGACACCACGACTGTTTACGCAGTTATATATGATTCACGGTGTGCAATACAGCAACGTAGTTCCAATTGTGTATACCTTGCTGCCAAACAAAACTGTTCGAGTAAATCAGGAAGTTGGGCCGGATTGTGTAACCTTGCGTTACCTCACAAAAGGACATACGCACATGAATGCAGATGGGGTACACGGTAACATTGAAAGAAATCCGAAACGTATATGACTATGACGACCCTAAAAAAGCGTTGGCAAACTCTAGACGTAATATTCACGTTTTAGACGTAACTTCATTCCGAAAATGGGAAAAAAGAAGAGGCAGTGCAGGAAAAAATCCGACAGAGAAGGGCTTTTTACTAAATAATCTCGTATAGGTACGGTTTATAAACAATTCGAAGTATATGGAATATAAAAATAGACTTCTTGCAAAAAAGATTCGATTTGAAAAATCTTCCTGAATTAATATCACACGAACGAGGCGTGTTAAAAAGTAAAAAAGATACGATATTAGAAGTGCTCGCACCTTTAATGCCAAAAAATAGAGTCAACTTTTAGAAACAATTACGTGAAAGCGATGCTCCTGATTTGGTTACCGATATCAATGTAGAAGAAGAAAATTTAAGTTAGTGATTTAGATATTAATTTTTTATTTACTTTTCATTATTTTTTAATTTTGTAGAATGCTTGGTCAGATTTAATAAAGTTTGAGTTCGTTCTACTTTTTTATTATAATTATTATATAATATGGGCGAAGATACTGTTTGAAATAATAAAAAAACCGGCTCATATTTCAAAACACAGTATCTGCACAATCAAAGGCCTAAATACAAATTAAACCAATATGAAATTCGTGATAAACACAGTGCCTTATAAAGTATTATAATAACAAGCAAAATATTAAATATATTAAGGGTCCCGAGTGGTGTAGCTTGAACAAGCGTCCACGTTCGATCAGCAGAGTTAAGCAATGCTCTTTCTGGTCAGAACTTGGATGGGAGTTCCACGGCTGCATCTCTCAGCGCCTCGTGGTACGGCTATCACGGAAAAAAGTTGGTCCCGGCGGTCATACAACATCATGACAGTCGTTAGTGGGGTTGGAAGTCCTCATAACTGCACAGCGACGCCTGTAATTGGCCTAACGGCTGTTGGCCGAGTGCAAATTAAATAAATAAATAAAAAAATAAATATTAAAAGAGTTCAAAAGACACAGAACCAAAACTAAAAGTCCCGTTTGTGATATTGTTTTTTATCTAAAGCATGGCCGATTTAATTTTCGCAAAGCCGGCCCTGCATCTGAAATCTGCAACCGAATTTATTTGGGCCAAACTCTAACATGCACGCAACCAATGGAAATTTTCTTTGAAAGCACTTCTGCGGCGTGTGCTAATTGCTTTATTTATCCCGGCGCGCGGGCGCCTGTAGCCAGAAATTCATGGAACTGATATGCATCCAACAAATTTTGAATAACCCTCTTTGTTTCACGCAACAAAGAAATTAGGTTTCGAAGGCTATTCCTGCTTAGCGATAATTCAACCCGGCCCTCGGGGAATTTTCTGTAGTAATTCAATACCCTGGGACTTGCTGCAACAACAACAAATTCTTTCTCGAATGTTCCAAGGCCCTTTCGCTTGTTCAACGCTTACGCATTAATATTTTCTTGAGAGGAAGGATTTCCTTTAACAGCGGTAAGAAAAGGATGATTGCATGATAGCGGGGAGCGGGGGTTGTGTTCTTCGCGTGTTAATTAAATTCTTAAGTCAGTTCTGCTGCAGGCTTCGAAGCAGATAGCTCGTTAAGTGATAAAGTTCCCGCGGGACGTGTGTGGGTTAGGCCGACGCCGGTTTGGGCGGGCGTTTTGGATTTCGTTTACTTCGACCCCCAGAGCCGGGGGAAAGTTACTTTGCATCCTGTTGCACCTCCACCCCAAGACGCCTTATGAAGCCTACGTAATTTTCTCATAGTGAGTGGGAAATATCTGCTTTTGCAAATTCTACCACGTCGTGCCGAACCCAAAGTATTTTCTGCGTTCCCGGGGACTACCGTTTTCACCTCGAATTAATTCAACACTCTTTCGGGCCGCTGGCCACTGCCTTCGCTCAACCCCTTTGGGCAATCCTGTCCTACGTTCGCTGCGGGACGTAACCTTGGTCTTTGTGGACGCCGTCTTCTGCAGTCCTCGACCTTCTGCAGTCACCGCTTGGCTTTTGGCAAAGCCCTTCAACAACCCTTTGGGGAGCTGAATTGCTGCAAGCGGCCACTAAGCTTCTCCAGGATCCGGTCCAGCCTTCGGTCATCGTCCACGCAGTAGGTGTTCTAGCTATAAAAGGTAGGATCTACCAATGTATTTTTGTCTTGCTTCCTGATTTAATGTGTCGCGAAAGTGCTACCGAATTGTAGGTTTATTGTGCCTCGCATGCTGTAGGACTTTGCGCCTGCGAATTTAATTTCGTCAAATAACTTGTGTATTGTACTTCGTCATTAAGTTAACTTTTGCTTGGAATCCCCGACAATTTTCAGTTAGGGTGTATGTTACCTTCTTATGGCCAACTTGTGGCCCTGTGTGTGTCGATTTTCATTCATTAAACAATAATATAGTCACACTTAGTTTGTTTAATTGACTTAAACCTGCAATCTGTGGATCTTCAATCCTAATGTGGCAAAAAGCCAAGTGTAATCAAATGTGAAGCTAGAACACGTGCTTTTATTGGAAAAGCCATACAGTTTTTGGCTTGAGTAAATTCTTTTGAGCCCCTTTAGGGAGGTGGTCATACGGTAAGTCATTAAGGCCACCTGGTGCTGACCGCCCGACTTGGAGGGAACCTAGTGGACGACGCTTCGCAGCGTGCAGCTAACCCAGCGCATCTTTAGTAGAGCCCTGTGATATTTCTCGTTTTGGGTCACGAGGGCTGTTAATTTATCAAAACGAGTGGCGTCCTTAGGCAATTCTTTTAAGCAATCTTTAGGGTAAGTGCCGTCGGTTTTTCTTTGTACTCTCGAACCACGCCTTCCCGTCTGAGCTAAGTGCAGGTAACCGGAGCAACAAAATCTGCTCCAGCACATTAAGATCTGTGTCCTTTTTAGTAAAGCCGGCGAACCCTGTAGTTTTTACCCGATTTTTGGCAGTGCTCTCGATCAATGTCGATCTGAGCATTTGAAACTGTAACAGATCTAAGTGGCTGCCCGGCCGTGGGGCAAAGTTTTGTCGATAACGCCCTTAGGGCATTGTTTTTGTGTTTCTTTTCTTGTCATACAGCTTCATTTTAGTGTTTGGCATTAACGTCATATAGTTTTTGCCAGTATTTTTCATGAAAACTTGACTTTTTAAGACTTTGAAGTTAGGAAACGTGTTTTTTTTCATATCAGGACGCGTATCCTATATGTTTTCTTTTAGTAAATGAGTTCCTTGCTACCCTTTTGACATACCAAACATTGTTTTTCCCGGGATTTTTCGCGGGATTTTTGTGTTTTTTCGTGTTTAACATTTTAGCATTTTCTTTTCCGTGCTAGGGCATATTTTGGAGCCATTCTTTTTGATACTATCGTTTGCTTTTAGCAATAACTATTAGGCATTCGTGTTTTTATAATCTATTGGTAGTTTTTCTGAAAATTCGGAAATTTTTGGAAGTTTGTAAATTTAAATTGTTTCTTATAAAGCTGAAACGTTTTGAAAGAATAACTTTTCGTGTTGAAAGGCTTCAAGTTAACCCCAAGTAGGGAACAAGCATCGTTTTTTCTAGTATTTTGCATTTTTTATTCTTAAATAACACAATGGTACTGAAGTGGCATATCGACCGCCTACTCAAGGCAGATTTAGAATATGAATTACACATTAGAGGATTGGACAACACCGGTGTTGTATCGGTTTTGCGTACGCGCTTACGTGACGCGTTAAGGGATGAAGACCGTGAGGGGGCGACAGCGCGCCCAGCGTACCCATACTCGTTCGAAGAAGATTATAAGGCGGTTTCTGATTTGGTCGCGGCCATTGTACAGAAAACTGACGAATACGCTCTGGAACCCGATAGGGATCGTGCTGCGGCAATAGAAACAAAATTTTATTGCGCTTTAAGTAGGATTAGCAATAGTAAACCGGCTAATGATGAAGAGGGAAATAAACGAGCGGAGTTATTCGCGAAAGTAGCAGTCATGCGTTCTACCTTCGAGGTTACGCAGTTAATGGTAGCATCAATCACTGAAGCACCTGAGACTCACCAGGCACCTTCGACTCCGGTGTCTACCATAGCTCCGAGCAGTGTTTCATTGACAGTTACGACCCCGACTACGAGTTTAAGCGCTAGTACACCAGCTATGAGGACGATTTCGTTTAAAGCGATACCAGTAGCACAATGGAGTTTGCAATTTTCAGGAGACCCTAGAGGACTTTCGGTTAATGCTTTTATCGAACGCGTCAATGAATTACGAATAGCTAGAAACTTGCCTGAAGATGAATTATTCGCGCAAGCTATCGATTTATTTACCGGTAACGCATTATTATGGTACCGCGCTAATAGAGCTAAGCCTGTCAATTGGCAACAATTAGTTTCCCTTTTACGTCAACAATTCCAACCTGCGGATTACGATGAGCGCCTTCTGGAGGAAATTAAGAGGAGAACTCAAGGACCTTCGGAGTCCATGGGCATTTACATTGCAATTTTGCAAAATATGTTCGCGAGATTGGTCGAACCTTTGACTGAAGCGAAGCAGTTAAGAATTATTTTGCGTAACGTCGCACCAATGTACCAAACCCAGTTGGGACTGGTAGAGATTCGTTCAATCGAGGAATTACTTCAATATGGACGCAAGATTGAGGAACGCCATTACGCCGTCGAGACTTATGTACCGCCATCAAGACGCCGAACTGACTTGGAAACGGACTTAGCTTATGTTGAGACCGTATCTTTAGAGGAAACACCTAGCGTGAATACGGTACAAACACCAGTAGTAGTACAAGGCGGGTTCTGGACCAAAGTGTGTCTCTGCGCATGTGTTCTGCGCAGGTTGTTAATAGGGGCGATATTTGCGCGCACCGGATGTCTGGGACGCACCGGATGTCGCGCAGACGTGTGGGGTATTTTTTTCGAGGTGATTGACCTTAGGGTGACATCATAGTCTGGAAAATTTGCGTTGGCGCACATGTGTTTGTGGATGACTCATCACAGATGTGGCCACATGTGTTATGATGACCGGATGTCGCGCAGACGTGTGGGGTATTTTTTGCGAGGTGATTGGCCTTAGGGCCTGGGAAATTATTTTCGACATGTGCTTGTGGATGACTCATCACAGCATGTGGCCACATGTGTTATGATGACTCATCGCAGCATGGGGTAAATTGCCTCCTCTTGACACAATTTCGGCTGTCAGTGTTGCAGCAACACGCGTACCTTCAACATGCCTGCAGCAAATTGCATTTGGCAGGCATATGGGAAATATTACAAGGAATTTTCTGAGTTATTTCCTTGGCTTGGCAGCGAACGTATAAGTGCTACCGTTAAGCTGGATGGACATCCGGACTTCTATACAACTAGTACAAAACTACACCTCCCAGACTCGAATAATTTTTTTGAGTACAATGTGATGGAACCCATCGAGGAGTATTTAAAAAATTGGAATTTAAAACGTGAATGTGTAAAGAAAATCGTATACGAGTTATATTGATGCTCCGCCGTCATCCTAAAATTCAATGGGTCAGGCTAACCACCACCACCTGATTTTTTACTCCAAGACAATTGTAAAGATATAAATGTTTTTATTTATCTAAATCATATCATAGAAATATTAGTTCTACGATAGCAATGATCAAAGACTGCTTCTCAAATCATAGTTGGAGTCCTCCAATGGAACAACCGCACTTCTGGTCATCTAACATAACAAAAGTGGAGGGCTGCGGCTGTATAAATTGTATCAGGTGGTTAAGCTCAACACAAAATCTTAAGGCACCACTACAACAACCTGAACTGGAACAGGTGTCACCACCATCCCCATCACCAACTCCTTCATTTCAAGCATATAGTTTTACACTTTCTGAACCAACACTGCCTCTAGATTTAAAAATTAAGTTAGGTAATAAACTTATACATGTAATTATTAAAGATTAAAAATAAAAGGCTTTTTATTCTAATATGTGTTTTATTTCATACATTACAATGTATTAGATAAAATAAAAATTACAACAGTTGTTGGTGTTGATGTTGTTGTTGTCATTGTGCCATCTAGTAGTAGTAGTAGGGAAAGCCTCATTGCAAGGTCTGGATCTGGTCAGCCATTTCGATCTCCTCGAAGGAAAGTTTAGTACTGTTACCACACTTTCCGCCAGATATGATGTAGTAGCAGCATCCAGAAAGTCGTTGCAGATCCTCATCTGTGAGACAGTCATATCTTGCTGGTAATATGACTTTACAATCGTGTAGCTCAATAGCTACTTTATCACCGTATCTTGTAGAACATCGAAACACACTTATTATTAAATATTTATTTTGAACGACTAAGTCTTTAACATTTTTCCACTCTTTAATCTCGTTCAACTTAGACAATTTTTCAGTGAAATCTGCCATGTTGTTAGAGCACGGTACAAGCACACACGAGAATGATAACAATGCTGCAAAATACTGAGTTTATATAGCACCACTCAAGATGTTTCTAAAATTATCCTCAACATGTGTTATACACACATGTTCTTGTAACATGCGGTTACGATGACTCATCACAGCATGTGGTAACATGTGTTATGATGACTCATCGCACATGTGGCACATCACAGCATGGAGTAATTTACACAATATTTTTAGCATCTATCCAGCTATTGTGCTGATTTGAAAATCCAAGCCATTTTACAAATACTTTGTTACGTTTTCGTTTTATTACACGTTCAACGAGATGTATGTCTGGATATTTAACTTTTTGAAGCTCTAGATCGTAGAAACACCCTCGAATAGGTTGATTTGAAGCATCTTTTAGTAGATAGGTAATTGGATTAGTTAATTTAACTTGATCGATTGTGAATATTTCATTAGTCCAGTTGGGTGTATATCCTTTTTCAAATATTGTTCGATATTTGCTAATTCGCACAGGATCGCCAACCTTAAATTTTACATTACTTAAATCTGTCATTTTTATATGATTATAGGCTTGATTGAGAATTTCCTGCTCATTACTCTTATTCACATCAGCAGGTTTTTTACCAATCGTACTATGTTTTCTGTGATTGTAGGTGTGACTGACTTGAGATAATAGAGAAAGCCATTTGTATGAACCTTGCAAACTAAACATCTTCCACATAATAGATTTAAGTGTACGATTTACTCTTTCAACGACACATGCTTTTTTTGAGCTGAATGTTGAGAAATGGTTAATTTTATATTTATTCATTAGCGTTTGAAAATCTTTATTGAAAAACTCTTTACCTTGATCTGTTTGCAAGTTCTTTGGAATTCGGCCGCTTTCAGACAGTATTTTTTCAGTTGCTCTAGCAACTTCCCTAGAGGTTTTGGTTTTTATAGGTTCTAGCCAAACATATTTTGAAAATACATCTATAATTACTAAAATATATCGATAACCTTTATTTACTTTAGAGTATGGTATCATTTCTACTAAATCAGCTTGATGAAGGTCATCTAATCCTTTTACTATGACACGTCGTCTCCTAAAGTTTATTCGTGCAGGCTTATGTAGCTCATCTACTATCTGAGCCTTAATTGAACTGTTTATTTTCGGTATCTTTTTCTTCCGAGTCATTTTGAACTCCTCTAAATGGTACGGTTTCACCAACTGTAGGTTTAGGCGACGGTTTAGTTAGATTTAGAGAAGAGTAGAGATGATCGATTTCAGATTGAATGTCTGTAAGAATTTCATTTGCTATTTCTATATTTGTACTAGCAGATTTTTGATGTTCAGAAAGTAGGTAAATAACCTTATTAAGTTCTTTGTTAAGGAACGATTTGTTGACAGCGTCTTCTTCATATAGAGGTTGCGCAAGATTGACTAATCGTTTATGTTGAAGATCAATATATTCGAAGTCGTCATCATCATCATATGATCCATAGTAACGATTTTTGTGCTGAATGTGACGACCGAACTTATCCCGCGACATTTTTGAACTGACGTTATTTAATAATTCTAGCTTCTTTTAACTCTTCTATTATTCTAACAATTTCATTTCTGTGATTTGAGTGACCAGCTGCTTGAGAGGCGTATAGTAACTTTAATCGATTCACTAGCTCATTCGGATCGTCCCAGTAAACATAATCCAATGGTTTATTGGTAACCTGTTTATACATTTGCTGCATACCTTTACCAGTACGTTTTTTAATCGCTAATGGTGCTGCCGATGATGATGATGATGATGGTGATGACTGTTCAGGTTTTATAAATTTCTTATATTTCGCTTGGTTGAAACCTACCTTCTGGGCATTTTTATCAAAATCTCTATGTGCTGCATTTGTTCTGTCTATAATATCATTATAATTTGCTATATCTGATCGAGTTGGAGTTATTTGAGGATTGTTTTTAAATAATAATTCGTACAAACCGGGTGAACCTTCATAGCGCACATTCTGAACAATTATATCTGAACCCTTTATATCCAGTTCAGCTCCGCCAAAATAAAATTGGTTTTTATCAAAATCATATCTAATCCCATACCTCCCGAGCTCAGGTCTTTTTATAAGGTAATTCTTTGCATATTTCCTAGGAAGATCGCCATACTGTTTAAAAATAGAACTTATAGCTTGCGGTTCTATGTTGCGAGGTGATTGAAATTCGTCTTCAGCAGACGATAGCGATTGCGATACTTCATCAGCCGGTTTTGGTGTAAATAATTCCAATTTTGGAAGTTTTTTTGGTGAAATATATTCTTCATCAGCATCATAATCGTATTTGGTTTTCCCTTTATCATCATCATCAGCATCGTCGTAATTGTATTTAACTTGCTTTTTCAATTTGAAAGGTGTAAATAGTGATAGTGATGGAAGATGCTCTTTTTTCTTTATCTCTCCTACAACAGTCTGCACTTTTTCTGTAACAGGCTTAAAAAACTCTCCGAGGATCTGTTGTTGCTGCAAATTACCCTCCTTAAGAGCTCTAACTTTCTGTCTTATAATATTTTTAGTTTTAATAAGTTCTGACGATGCTGCTGCTGCTGCTGTACTCGTTTTCATTATTGATGAGTAAGCAGACTGTTAGGTAGGTAAACAGACAGACAGACAGACAGGTAGACAGGTAGGTAGACAGACAGATAGACTGGTAGGTAGACAGACAGTTAGACAGGTGGACAGATAGGTAGGTAAACTGTTCAAAACCAGACCAGTTCACACACTAACAGCTATCTATCGAATAATAGATTACTAGAATTGTTAGATGTATATATACGAATCAAATTCATAACGATAGCGACCATTATTTAAATCACTATCTTTGTCTATTACCAAAAATCCGTGTTTATGTCTATTCCAGCAATAAGCACACATTTCTTTAAATTGTTCATAAGTCATGTCGGTATTAACATGATCTCGATAGACCTTCTGCAAATTCAGATCATCCTGCTTAAACAACACCAGCATGTTAGCATTATCACGAATAAGATGTTTAGGAATACATGCATATGTTTGACAAAGATAGAAACAGTCTATATTTTTATGCCGACCCATGCTAAAATATTCTCTCATAACGTCCTGTTTGTCGCAAGCAATGTCATCAAAAATAAAAATGCTGTTAGATTTAGCTTGGTCGGGTGGTACAATGTCCACACCATCGCTGTATGTATAATAACCAACCTCAGGAATTAATTCAAACAACATACTTAGATATTCAAACTTTGCTTGAAACAGCGATTTTGAATATATATAAATATTTTCGAATCCTACTCCATTAGCATCTACTATTAGCGAAATAAGTATGTTTGTTTTACCACAATTCGATGGACCTAGAACGAGACATCGTATCGTGGAAGGTAACAACGGCCCGTGTCTCCTGCTTAGAGATGTAGTATGATTATCATCATGATTTTTTATTGGCAAGCTATTTTTTAGTTTAACTACCCTCATGACGACTAATTGCAAACTCATACTAATACAGCTATACGCTTAATATATATTAAGGTTCTAATCAGCCACTTTTCAGTTCTATAAAATGCTTCGTCATCGAAACAGTAAACCAGTCATTCGACAGCGAGGCGCAGGTGTAGTCAATACGCTTATTAATAAATTGCCTTTCGAATTGCACATACCGGGATATCAATATTGCGGACCAGGAACAAAACTAGAGAAAAGAATTGCAAGAGGAGATCCTGGAATTAACAAATTAGATCAAGCGTGTCGCGAGCACGATTTGGCATACTCAAAATATTCCGATAATATAGCGGAACGGCACAAAGCTGATAGTATTTTAGCTAAAAAGGCTCTTGAGCGTATTAGGGCTTCAGACGCTAACTTAGGCGAACGCGCTGCAACTGTAGGAGTAACTGCAGCTATGAAAACAAAAGTAAAGATGGGGATGGGGGCTAAAAAGAAAAAAAGTCAAAGTGGTAAAAAGAAAAAAGGTAAACGTCGTTGTGGTGGTGCTCTTACTTTCAATCAAGTCTTGAAAAAAGCAAGATCTCAATTAGGAGGCCGAGGACGTTTGCAACAAGACTTAAGCAATGCCGCGAATATAGCTGTTAAGACAATTAATAAAATAAAAAGGAAAAAAATTATTAAAACTCCACGCGTAATACCTGTACCTAAAACAGGAGGAATTTTACCTTTGATTCCAATCTTTGCAGCTCTTAGCGCTTTAGGAGCTCTTAGCGGCGGAGCTGCAGGAATTGCAAAGGCAGTTAAAGATACCGAGTCTGCAAAGAAACAATTAGCAGAGTCTGAAAGACATAATAAAACGATGGAAACAATCGCTTTGGGTAAAGGGTTATATCTAAGACCTTATAAAAGAGGATACGGATTGTTCATGACAAAAAACTAGTAATGCAGCTACCAAACCGCGCCTTGACAAATATCGATTTACAATCATACGCTAAACGTTTAAAAATTCCAAACTTTCGAGGTATCTTTATGAGGGATGATTTACCGAAACAGGTTCGTAATATAGAATGTGGTATTGTAAATTTAGATGATAAAACAAATCTTGGCACACATTGGGTAGCTTACATAAAACGTGGGAAAGATGCAATTTACTTTGATAGTTTTGGAGACTTACAACCGCCAAAAGAGATTGTGAAATATTTGACAAGTAGCAAAGATGGTAGCTGTCATCGTATTAAATATAATCACCAGACATTTCAAACGTATGATTCTGTAAATTGTGGACATTTATGTCTTCAGTTTTTGTACAATACCATGTGTAATTGAAATTAATAGCTTCCAGATGGCTGTAGTTGTACATCTGCAGATCTGCAAGTTAAATGTATGAAGTCATTGCGTGAGAATGTTCTCGTAACTTGATATTTAACCCCGAGGAGCTTTGCACAGACTTCACACCATGAGTCACCAACCTCGACCACACATCATGAGTCACCAAACTCAACCGTACGACGAATATAGAATGCAACTTAACCGTTGGTTGGCGAAGCTAGAGGTGTTGAAAAAGGATGTGGAGACATATCAGAAATTAAACGATATGTCAACACAGTTTTTCCACCTGCAATTAAGCGATCTGCAGCAGCGACAGCAGCATCAGCAGCAGCAGCAGGATCAGCTCTTCCTTCTCCTAATAGATCAATTCAATCATGCCCTGTCAATGGAGCAGTATAATAAAGAAGATTAGGAATAGGCGTAGCAACACCTGCAACAGCAAGCAGGTTCAATTTTACCCTATTGTTCAAATCCATCATTTCCATAAGAGAGAAGTGGAAAATGACGATGATCTTCCGCACAATTACTGGCAATTGTGCGCACTCGACAGGATGAGGTTTAAGGATAGAATAGATAAAATGTCGCTGGTGCTAGAGCCAGTTTTAAAAAAGAAATTAGAATGTATTATAGAAAATAATTGTAATAAATAGGATGTAGGAAAAAGGAAAATAAAACTCATTTGTTTAAAAAGTTGTTTTATTTCTAGTAAGCACATTTACAATTGATGAGATGTAACATAACAAATTACATACATTTACAACAAATTTAATAAATTTCCTCATCATCATCCTCATTTTCATATCTCGTGTCTGTTAGTAATACATCGAGGGATAGTAATTTGGATAATAAATCTCTTAACTGCTGTAAAAGACTTGTATTTGAACAGCTTACGTTAAACAATGACAACAAATCATTTTTATTAGCTCTAACCATAGTATTTGTAAATTCATTAAATTCAAAGTAAATTCTCTTCTTTTTAAAATATATCAAGCCGTTCATGTATCTAAATGCAGAATTAATCTTGGGAGGCAAACCTGGAAAGTTATTAGAAATTAGACCGTAAACTTTAGGTCTAAATGTGCATTCATCCAACTCGATAAATTTATTGTCATCGTAAAAGATATATGTTCGACCTGTGTAGGTATTTACTGCAGCATGAATCCTGCTGCTATCAGTCATTCCAAGCGAAGTGTAAGGTTTAGGGAAGCCTGGTATAAGTTGAAGACTGGGAAAATCTATTAAATAAACTAACCTATCAATAAATAAGACAACTTCGCCTCGAGGTCTTTGATAAACTGCAGAGATTTTTGAAAAATTTTTCGGTACAAACGGAAGCCAATCAGGTATATACAGAGGCCCCTCAAAAGTATGTTCATCTTCTGCTAGAGATGATGTCCAAACCCAATTCCTATAGAACATATACATACGTTTATTTATAATTAATAGCGTATTTACATCAATATTGCACAAAGCTGGAGCTGGAGGAATATTTCTGTTCTGAGTTGGTTCTGAAGTTGTTCTTTTGGATGATATTGTTTTCGCTGTTACTGTTTTAGTTTTTGTTGTTACTATTGCTGATAGGGTTGGTTGTGATGGTGGTGATAAAGGCTTACCATATAGCGACTGAAGTGCGTCAATATCGTCAGCATGCAAATCTGTTACGTGAGCAGATTCGAAATATGTGTACATTATACCAGCTTTATTATGGGAATGTCTAATTCCTAAAGTATGACCTATTTCATGAAGTAATACATAAAATAAACTTACTTTATTCTTGGAAGGTTTATCTATACCATCAAAATACCAGTCTTCATTCTGATCTAAATGTATTTCAACAACACTGCTACCTGTAGCGTTATGTGGTGGAAAATCCGAGTGAGCGAGAATATTTCCAGGACCGTCAAACGGAACTATGCAAGTTCTACTATTCCAACTATAATTATGTGCAGCTTGTTTGAAAGATATTAAAATATTGGGGTTTTCAACATCATGAGAAAACTTTAACGATGAATGTTTTTCCCAGGTAGAAAATGCAGTCAAAGTCACATTTAATATGCTCATATGGATTGTAGGAAAATGCCATTTTATAGTAGTGTTATATTTCCATTTGGTAGTACCAAGAGTAAAGTCGGCACTATTGTCTCTTACTCCACAGCGTGGAGTGCGTATAAATTGAATAGTTTCCTCGTTAATTTTACCGTCTGCAGGTAAACCATAATCTTTTTGAAATAAAGATAAAGCCGTGCTAAAATGTACCTTACTCAAATTTGAAATGTTGATACCGTTTTCAAGATAACCAAACTTATGTAAATGCTTAACAACCATCTCTTTCTCATCATTACCTTCAACAAAAAATATTAGTAAAGCTATTACAAAAACTGATACGTCAGAGGATGTCATGGCTGGCATGTGTGCGCAATATGATCAGCAGCAGTAATCTAATCACCAACGTCTTCTCATAATAATATATAATATTCTGAGAGGAGGTCGTCGGCTGACAGATTAAATTAATAGCCTCCAGATGTTTTGTTTCAGTTCTAGTTAAACTGTCTAATATTAAACATGTCCTGGACTTTTACACTGTCTGGGAACGAATCTGTTCTCACGGCTCAGTATCCGTCCATACATCTGGATTCTGAATCTGAATACGTTATAGGATTAATCAGTTTTGAAGCATATAATACTATACCTAATATCGAATCAGATAATAATAAATTTCATTATACAAACATTGACGGTAAGCCTAGTGTAATTGAAATACCCGAAGGTTCTTATGAAGTCAATGATATTAATCAATATATTCGTCGTGAACTAGGTATAGGTGGTGTAAGTAATTTAACAAAGCCTAAGCTACCCTCTCCTCAAACGGGTGGCGGTAATGATGTACTAGAAAATATTGTACAGCAACGAGCAGAACCTGTGCTACGTATTAAAGCTAATAATAACACACTCAGGAGCGAAATAAAATCAACCTTTGCAATCGATTTTACTGCTAAAGATAGCATTGGACAATTATTAGGCTTCAAACCTAAAAAACTGAAACCTTATGGCAGATATATTTCCGATAATCCTGTAGATATATTTAAAGTTAATACTATATGTATTGATTGTAATATCGTAACTGGAACTTATCACAACAGCAGTGCTGTACACAGAGTTCATCAGTTTTTCCCTACAGATCCACCAGGATTTAAAATTGTAGAAAATCCTTCTAATGTTATATATCTACCAATCAATACGAGAATTATCGATAACATTGTCATACAAATACTGGATCAAAATGGTAAATTGGTCAATTTCTGCGGAGAAACCGTCACGGTAAGGTTGCATCTCAAAAAACAAAATGGTGGTTAGATACAACTCTTTAAATAAACAGCAGCAACAACAAACATATATTAGGGATGAACAGTTTGTATCCGACATTAGTAGACTACCTGCAGTCGACAGATTAACATCTGACAATAAACTGTTCCTAAAATCTTTGGGGTTTAAGTTAACTGATAGAAGTAACGACGGCGAAGGGAAAAGGAAGAAGAGAAAACATCTGGTCCGTTATTAAATTAAATTTTGTTGTTAATATTAGAAAAATTCTAATACTCTGTCATATTAAGAGCGCTTGCTTTTCATCATCATCATCATCATTAAATAAAAATGACGGTTTCAGAAGTACTAAACGTTACTGAAAAAGCTTTTCAAGATAATTCAATTATTTATGCGGAGAAACATACGCACCAACCCTATTCTTCTACAACATTTAATAATAATGATGAAATACGAATACCTATTTTACATCAAGATGTGTACACATTACCGTGCAACAGTGTTATATGTTTTGACGGAAAATTGTTAAAGAATGCAGATAGTAAACCTACCGCAACAGGATCATTTGTAAATTTAGGCATATCTCACCTACTTGATGAAATTAGATATGAACTTAATGGTGTAGCGATTGATCGCGTGAGAAATGTCGGTATAACTGCAACTATGAAAGCTTACGTATCATATAATTCGAACCAAAGTATTCGTTTGGAGAATGCAGGTTGGGCTCCGACCAAAACAACTATTGAGGGATTGGTTGACTTAAAAGGCAATTTTCAGATATTTGTCCCCTGCGAAATGCTGATGGGAGTTTTTGAAGACTTTAGAAAGATTTTACTAAACGTTCGTCAAGAATTAGTACTTATTAGAAGCAATCATGATTTAAATGCTGTTATTAATACTACGGCTGCTGAAAAGCTTAAAGTAGAATTAACAAAAGTGTATTGGAGAGTGCCGCATATTTCGGTGGCTGATGTAAATCGTTTAAAATTATTAAAATACGTTGAGCAGAGTAGTCAGCTGGAAATAAATTTTAGAAGTTGGGAATTGCATGAGTATCCAGTATTACAGCAAACAAAACGACACACTTGGGCAATAAAAAATGTTAGTCAAGTAGAAACTCCACGCTACATTATTGTAGGTTTCCAGACAGACAGAAAAAATAAAAATAATAAAAATATGAGTCAATTTGATTCTTGAGATTTAAGAAATATTACACTCTACCTCAATTCTGAAAGATACCCCTATGATAATTTAAATCTAGAATTTTCCAGCAATCGTTATGCTCAACTGTATGAAATGTTTGCAGGATTTCAATCGTCTTACTACGAGCATGACAATCGACCTGTTCTTGCACCTGTGCAATTCAAAAGTATAGCTCCATTAGTTGTAATAGATTGTTCTAGACAACATGAGACATTAAAAGGCGGTGCTGTAGATATTCGGCTTGAATTCGAAACCAATACTGATATACCGCAAAATACATCAGCTTACGCATTGATTTTATTCGATCGAAAAGTAAAATATAATCCTTTCACCAGCGACATAAAAATAGTTAACTAGATGTTGCACGATTAGTTGCAGATTGTCTGTTCGTTCAATAACAACAATAGTGATTGCGATGAAATTTATTGATATTCAAGGTTTTCAGTATAAAAATAGCAACTTTATTTGTAAAGAAATAGCTGTATATGATAGTGATACAAATGATACAATCCATCAGATTGTAGAACCGCCGATACCGTACGAGCACCTTTCAGACGCTTTAAAAGATCAGGTGGTTTGGCTTACAACAAATCTGCATGGACTAGAATGGAACAATAATGGAACAATACCCTACGAAGAATTATCTCTGTACATCCGGAGGATCATACAAACTAATGATTTCATATTTCTCAAAGGATTAGATAAAAGAATATGGATTAAAAAAATGTTGATTGGTG
This sequence comes from Agriotes lineatus, assembly GCA_940337035.1. Taxonomy (NCBI): domain Eukaryota; kingdom Metazoa; phylum Arthropoda; class Insecta; order Coleoptera; family Elateridae; genus Agriotes; species Agriotes lineatus. Next base: position 44,562 of record CALNHX010002839.1, read on the forward strand.
AACAAACTGATAATGTAAAATTTATTGATTTACCAGCTTGCCCCAATATAAAGCAATTAAAGACCCTGTATAATGCTAATTTTTGTTCCCATCATATTGGTACAAGAGTGCAATGTGCTAAACAAAATGTACACATTTTGCACAAGTGGTATAATGAGTGGCATTAATTGCCATTAGTTGACACTTAATCTGCACATGTGCATCCTGCTGCGGACGCTTAATCTGGACCTCCTGCTGCGCAGTATAGAGTAGTAGGAGGAAATTTGCATGTATATAAGAATAACTGTTCTGCTATAGGAACATTAATTCAACATGAGTCCAATGTGCCAACAACTGCCTGCTATTTCATCGTCAGCGTCAACCACCACCGTCGACAGCGATGAGGGATCGTGGACGTGGCACCAGCCTCAAGACGACCCTCACGTTTGGTCGGGTATGGAGGATGTTGACGATCCTCCAACCATTGACGTTGACGACGACGACGACGACGATCATTCGACCATTGATGTTGACGACGACTTTTCATGTTGCGGTTGCGAATATTGCCAGGGGTTACCAGAATCGCCACCATCATCGCAGCCCCAGCAACCACCATCATATTCAGCAATAGATGATGAAGATGTCCTGGTTGTCGATGATGATGGCTATTCGTACACCTGCGGGAGCGAATATTGCCAGGAATCTCCATCACCACATCCCGAGCAACCGCCAGCAGAACAATCGCAGCCTCCCCAGCAGCAACCGCAAGCTGAATTTCAGGCTGAATATGAATTCAGCCTGCCTGCACCGGCCCTGTCACCTCATATGTCGCCAATAAAAATTCATATAAAATTAGGTAGTAATAGTTATATTTATATTATAAATAGTACTGAATAAAAGACATTTTATTTTCATACATGGTTTTTTATTTAATTAAATATCTTATTTATTTATGAGTGAAACAGAACTTAACCTTAACAATACTGAATAAAAGACGTTTATTTTCATACATGTTTTTATTTAATTAAATATCTTACGTATTCATGAGTGAAACAGAACTTAACAAAGAGTAAGTATCAACATAGTCTTGAGGTGTTGTTGAGGGCCAAGGACCGGAACAAGGACCAGTTCTCCAACCGACAGCTTCGCCATTTTGAGCTTTTCTGATATTTTCCTCAAGCCATTTAAAAATATCTTTGTGTTGATGTACAGCGCTGGGTTGAAATATATAAGCTATGTGGTGTGTATTCAAATACTGGAACACGTCTTCTATAAACTTGATGCGAGCATAATAGGCAGCCTCGAAGATCGCATCGTGAAGAAAATATGGATATTGTTGCTGCTGCTCACCTGCTACAAATTCAATTCGAGAGTCAGATGATAATAATATTTCAATAAGAAAATGCTGCTCGTAGGAACTGGTGTGGTGTAGAGATAATTTTGATAGCACCAAGTTAAGATCTGTCTCACTATTAATTTTCAACTTTCTCCCTCTTACTTCGTTAATAATTTTTCTAATAACATCGAAAGCATCTAACATAGTTCTTAAAATTTCACTTACGACATCAGTTTCAACAGCTTTAAAGTGCGTAGCCCAAATAAGAGTTTTACTAGGTATAGCAATACCAACTTTTTGTAATATATACTTCAAAGTTTGCAAATCGTTACGTCCTATAGCATTACGTAAATGATAATTATAGGTTTCTTTATTTTTAACGTACAGATCTTTGTTCAACCACTGTATATTTGAATTTTGCTGCGACGACAACATTGTGCCGACTGAGATATCTTATACTGTTTACATATTACTTATACATTATGAGAAGCAAGAAAAATAAAAAACATATTGCAGAAAAAATTGTTTATTTGCAGTAAGTAAACGTATATACAATTGTATGAGTCCCTCCAGCTGTGAAGCCTTCTTCGACCGCAGTCTGGGTAGGTGGCTAGCCTGACCCATTGAATTTTAGAGAAAAATAGGAGTGACGATCATCAAAGGTGTTTTATATAAGCCTTCTTCGACCGCAGCCTGGACAGGTGGCTAGCCTGGTCCATTGAATTTTAGGATGACGATTATCAAATGTGTTTGCATGTTTTCTAAGCCTTCTTCGACCGCAGTCTGGACAGGTGGCTAGCCTGATCCATTGAATTTTAGAACGACTGTCAAAGGTTTTTTCTGCATGATTGTATTCAAATAATGAGTATTGCAGAGACATGCGTACTTTATATTCATGTGTTTGGCAGTTGGTACCCCCAAGGCAAAGTATCTGTATAAATATAGTTTACTATTCTTTTGTCATCGTGGCAGTCTAACGCCTTTTTTCTTTGTTTTAAAGAAAAGACATTGTGGGTTTTTGATCTAATTGTTCGCTGTTCGCAAAATACAGTCTCGTTATTAAAAAGACTGTTTTTGTAATCGTCAAATGTAATTCTATTCAAAGCAGCTCTGGTAATACCTTTAGCTTTCTTTGTAATTCTAAATTCCTCATTCTCAGCATCCTCTAGTGTTTTCAAAGCATACATTTTTGCACGTAAACCAATAAATTCTGTAATTATTTTTCCCCCCATTTCATCCTTCATTAGGCCTAGAACCTTTTTATTAGCTTGCGGAAGGTTATATGGATTGTTTGGTGGATAATCGCTTGTATCAAATTTGTGAATATCTTCTCGCATTAAATCGTATATATTCGTGGAGGTAAAATGAAATACAAGACTATCAGTGTCGGTGTAAAGCAATTTTGCATTATTAGCCATTTTCTGTTTAATATATTTATAATGGAAATCGTATATTAAAATTTTTGAAAGATCTAGAATTGAAAATCCTACGTATATTGGCTTATTAAAAACTACTTCCAACCGATCTAATTCTATGAGTACCAAGTTTTCATCTTTATTTAAAATAGTAATGCTGTGAAAATTTGGTTTTGATATGTATGCATTGACTCCGTACCTACCTTCCCATTTAGAAAGTAATTTTATTGATTTGTATTTTCTAACATTTTCCATAGTCTTTCCAAATACAGCGTTATTCATAAGTTTATAGAAATCTTTTTCAAAATTATTTTTGGCGGCTTGTCGTAATTTTGTATTTAAATCTATGTACGATTTAAGCCAAGCTGATTGTTGAAATTTTAATATTCTATGAATTTTTACAATTTTCAAACCTAAACTTACAGCCTGTTGCAGATTGCGATAATGTATTATGTAGTTTTGTTTTTTAAATAATGTAGTCATTAATTTTGAATGTTTCGATGATGGTGGTGTATAATGATCAGGACAAAGAGGCAAATCTTTGTGAAGTTCGAATAAATGTTGAGGATATTCTAAATCAACTTCATAAATATATCCTGTTTCAGCATTTTCTGGAATATTTAAGTGATCAATATTATAAATTTCTAAATCATTTACCCATTCAAATCCCCCATACGGTAGATATTCGGACATTGCCTTGCCGTACATGTTATTAATGTCAAAATACAGGATATATGATTCAGGATCAGTTTCTACATATTTTTTATGCATATATCGATTATTAGCTTTAGCGTAGCGATTTGAACACTGCGCTAACCCTCCTCTAATTCCCTTCTCTGTAAAAAGCAGTTGATCTACATCTGTCAGTAATTCAAGTTTAACTTTAGTAGTTTTTAGCATTGCTTGAAAAGAAAGTCCTGGTGCTGTGTAAAAATGTAAAGCATCTAATCCGTATGTTTTCATACAATTTTCTCTGAAATTTTCAAACACATCGGCTAAGAGCAGAACGTCGACAGTAAGGTACATATCTGCATACTGGCCTAAAGTTTGCACATTGAAAGTGTTCCAGACACGCAGCGCATGTTCATAATTTTCATCAGAAATAGCTGTTCCATGCAGCTGGTTAAAAAAATGAGTTTTTTCGGGAAGAGTATTGTCATTCAACTTTTCAAAACTGTCTAAATAGTCGTAGGGAAAGATCCCCTTACGTAGTAATAATTGAAATTCTTCTTCGCTCTTACAAAATTTGTGCGTAATAATTTTTAGGTTATTCGGTAAATTTAGAGACAATTGTTCTAAGCTGCTAGCCATGAATCGAAACGAGTCTAAAAATCTAAAATAAATATTTGTTCCATGCATATGCTTTGTAAATGAAATATATTTTTCCTTATTTATAGGTAATAATTTAATTTCTCCCCTAATCAGGTTTGCTAATGGTTTTATAATAAAATGCGCATCATACCCGCTGAGATTATGAAAGAGAACAGGAATATAATGAGCATCTTTGTAATTAAGATTACAATGTTGGTGAGCACTGCCTCTGAACTCGCCTGTCTGATGATTGTGATCACGTACACGCACGTCTTTAACAGAGAAGGGTTTTTTGCAAATATAACAGCATACTGATTTTTAAAAAACTCGTTTTGCTGTTGACTAATATTCATAGGTTGCACATTTTTCAATATATCACTTACTTGATATGTTATAGTCTGTAATTCTTTTACAAATTGCTCAATACAGTCAGCACCGCGATATATCCAAAATCGTGATAAACTGTCGTCATATGAGCATTTTAAATAATATGCGATACTAAATGGCGTGTGTTTTTGATAAACTGTACTATTTTCAGCTGACATAGCAAGGTTGTTTTGCTTTTCTAAAATACATTCCACGTCCGCGTAGATTGAAAATGGCACTTTTTCCTGATATTTATAGTTTGTAAATTCTATGCATTCACCCCTGTATGGCATTCTAACTTTAGTTTTATTTACGCTATTGCAATTTTTAATGTGATTTATGTGCGACTGTTTAGTTACGAAGTGATTTAGACAAATATCGCATAGAAAAGTTTGAGATTTTTTCTTATGCATCTGAGTTGTAACCAATCTAGATAAATTTTTAATCCAACAAAAATGAAACTGCTTCTCCCCGTTGGGTATCATTAATAAATGTATAGCATCCTTATTAATTAATGTATTTTTACTAATATATATCGGCAGTACTATATTTTTACTATATTTATTTTTCCTTTCTAAAGTATAAATATTTATACGCAAATCATTCATTCTTTCAAATTTTGATACGTTTTTTAATTTTATTGGAAATTCTAGGCCTGCGTAATTTAAAACTTCGTTGAAATGTGGATACGAAGATATTCTATCAGAATGCTTATCTGCAGGATGTAATGCCGATACTATTGACCACAAAAAACAATATTGATCATCATTTTTTACGTTAACTACAGCTTTTTTATTTTTTATATCTTGAGGCAAGTCGATATAACTACCTACCGTTAGGGGACTGTAATTATTTAAATTTACCTTTAAATGTAGTATCTCGAGTAAACTCCAACCTGAATCACGTTCTTGAAACTCTTCTAATTTTGTCAACAGTTTATTTTCCACATAGTTTGCGTACCATTGTTTTATATTAGTACCAGAATCAATTTTTTCATTTTTAGTAGCAAACGTTTTTAAATATATCTCTCCACTGCTAGGTTTGATAAAATATGCGCTAAATATTACATTAGCTTTAAAGATTAAATTATTTTTCATAATCTTTTTAATTTTTATTGAAAAACTTTTATACGATTTTGAAAGAAATTCTTGAGGCTTCTTATAACCCAAATTTGCAATGATGCCAGTCCTTATTCGACTATGAAAGCATGATTCTACGTCTTCCCACACTAGCTTGTTTTTATTTAAAAACTTTTGCTGTCGCTCGCCTCCTACACCTGATCCTCTCTTTACTAATTTGATTTTTAAATTTCTTAATAATTGCCGCTGCCCCTTTAATAAACTAAGGTTTGCTTCTAACTTGAAAGGATTTTCATTCTTACCACCACCATCACGAATAAACCGCCTAACAGTTAAAATAGTTCTATTTACAAGCTTAATCCACCTATCAACCTCATCACTACATTTTATAAACTGTAATGCACTCCTAATTGACTTTATAGAATTTGAACTTAATTCTGAAATGCTATTTGCTGCACACATGCTGAAAGTACGCGTGTCGCTGCAACACTGATTTTGCAGACAGCCGAAATTGCGTATTTAGAGAGAAAACACATCTGGCGAGCAATGATGTCATCACCCGCAAATTTCTCACACACAACTGAGGAGACAATTTACCCCATGCTGCGATGAGTCATCATAACACATGTTGCCACATGCTGTGATGAGTCATCCACATGTGCACGCAAATTTCCCAGGCCCTAAGGCCAATCACCTCGCAAAAAATACCCCACACGTCTGCGCGACATCCGGTCATCATAACACATGTGGCCACATCTGTGATGAGTCATCCACAAACACATGTGCGCCAACGCAAATTTTCCAGACTATGACGTCACCCTAAGGTCAATCACCTCGAAAAAAATACCCCACACGTCTGCGCGACATCCGGTGCGTCCCAGACATCCGGTGCGCGCAAATATCGCCCCTATTAACAACCTGCGCAGAACACATGCGCAGAGACACACTTTGGTCCAGAACCCGCCTTGTACTACTACTAACACCTGTGGCAATCGCTCAAGCGCCGGTAAAACCGAGCTCTCTGAAAAACGTTAAAAATTCAGCTCCGGGTTCGGGAACTAAATGCTGGAATTGTCAAGAAGTAGGCCATAGGGCCGTCGCGTGCAAACGCCCGCGGGATAAGAAATTTTGCTATCGTTGCGGTAAGCCCGATGTAATTGTCAGGAATTGTCCAAATTGTAGTCGCGGAAACCGAGGTTCGGGAAATGGCCCGACGAAACACTGAAGGGTCGAGCGGTGTCTTCGCAAACATTTGTTAACTCGACTAGGTATATTAAACAACGTATTAATGAGCGTGAGGAAAAATTTGAAAAAAATAAAGTCATTTTAGATTATGTTTTAGAAAAATCGTCGGACGATCGCCGTCCTTATGTCACTGTTGAGATAATGGGTCTTAAAATTTTAGCTTCGTTGGACTCTGGTGCCAACCGCACCATCATTGGAGGTAAGGGATGGGAAGTTTTGGAAACGTTAGGCCTTCGTGTTAATAAGAAATTACGACCAGTGTGCGCAGTAGCTAACGGACAAACAGTAGAAAGTCTAGGCACCGTGTTTTTGCCGATAAATTTAAATAACAAAGTCGCTACTCTTGACGTCTTAATCGTACCTGACGTACCCCATACTATGATTTTGGGAATAGACTTCTGGAAAATGGTGGGCATAGTCCCTGATGTGTTTCGAGGCGAGTGGGAGTTTTCAAAACCCGACTTAGCTACCATCAGTACCCCTACAGGCACTCTGCAATCTGAATTCGATTTGACCGTGACCCAACGAAACCAACTGAAGGAAGTACTTGACCAACATTTCTCTGACAGTAGCAGTGAGCTTGGCTGTGCCAAGCATATTGAACATCGCATTGTAACCAACTCTGCACCCATTAAGCAAAGGTATTATCCAGTCTCACCTGCCATGCAAGCGCATATTGACGCCGAGTTAGACAAAATGCTCAAAGCAGGGGTCATCCAACGATCACGATCAGCATGGTCCAGCCCAATCCTATTGGTTAAGAAGAAAGACAGATCTTACCGATTCTGCGTGGACTTTCGCAAAGTAAACAGTGTTACTGAAAAGGACGCCTACCCTTTACCCTACGTATCATCAATTTTAGACCGCTTACGCGACGCGCGCTTTATTACATCATTGGACATCAAGTCAGCCTATTGGCAAATTAAGATGAGCGAGGATTCTAAGGAACTGACAGCCTTTACAGTCCCAGGACGTGGCTTGTATGAGTTTAATCGTATGCCGTTCGGGCTCCATAACGCGTCTGCCACGTGGCAACGTTTCGTTGACCAAGTCTTAGGTCCAGAACTAGAACCCTACGTTTTTGTATATTTAGATGACGTGATAATTTGCGCCCCAACTTTCGAAAAACATTTAGAGGTCTTGGGAGAGGTTTTAAGACGCCTACGAGAAGCAGGCTTGACACTAGGACGAGACAAGTGCCATTTTTGCCAACCCGAGTTAAAATATCTTGGATATGTTGTCAACGCACAAGGTCTACTGGTGGACCCTGAAAAGGTAACCGCCATCATGAACTTACCCCAACCTACGAACGTCGCCGAGATCAGACGAATAATAGGCATGGCCTCTTGGTATCGACGGTTTATACCTAATTTCTCATCAATCATCGCATCAATGACGTCATTGCTAAGGAAATCAAAACGGTTCGAGTGGGATAACAACTGTGAAGAATCATTCTCATCTATCAAGAACTGTCTGGTGTCCGCACCTATTTTGACTTGCCCCGATTTTTCAGTACCCTTTACGGTACAAACAGACGCCTCCAATGTGGGAGTAGGCGCAGTACTTACCCAAACTATAGATGGGGAGGAACGTGTTATTTGCTACATCAGCCGAACACTATCCAAGGCCGAGAGAAATTACTCAGTCACCGAACGAGAGTGTTTAGCAGTCTTATGGGCCATAGAAAAGCTCAGACCGTACCTTGAGGGTACTCATTTCACGATCATAACCGACCACCATTCGTTATTATGGCTTAATAACTTGAAGGAACCTACGGGTCGACTTGCCCGTTGGGCTGTTCGCGTACAACAGTACGATTTTACTATTCAGCACCGTAAGGGAAAGGATCACGTTGTCCCGGACGCGCTGTCTCGCGCTATACCTGTAGCGGACGTTGTAGAGGCCCCTGAGACGGATCAAGTGGACCCTGGTGATGTCACTAATGACCAGAAGACCGATCGTTGGTATGAACTGATGCGCCGACGCATCACTGAGAAACCTTTAGCTTATCCAAATTGGAGGATCGTGGACGGACAGCTGTTCAAACATGTTAGAAGCAGGTACCCAGAGTTGAATGACGGAGACAATTGGAGAAAAGTGGCACCAACCGGCCAACGTAGTGAGATTTTACGCAAGGCGCATGATGAACCTACCGCGGGTCACTTAGGAATTTTCAAAACGTATGGACGAGTCGCGCAAAAATATTATTGGCCAAAGATGAAGGCATACGTCGCGCGCTATGTAAATCGTTGTACAACTTGCGTTTCACATAAACCGGAACAAAAGCGACCTGCCGGACTGATGGCTCGCCATCCAATAGTAAACAAACCTTGGCAAATGATCTCCATTGATATAGTAGGCCCGTTGCCACGCTCTAAGCAGGGCTATGTCTACATCCTCTCTGTCTCTGATTGCTTCACTAAATTTACCCTTTTCTTTCCATTACGAGCAGCTACCGCCGCCGCGGTTTCCCAAAGGATTGAGAATGACGTCATCTTGCTCTTTGGAGCACCCCAATATATTTTAGTGGACAATGGTGTCCAATTTCGTAGTAAAGAATTCCGCACCTTGGCGAATAACTATAAATCCAAAATCATCTTCAACGCATATTATCATGCGCAAGCAAATCCCGTTGAAAGGGTGAATAGGGTTTTAAAGACTATGTTGGCATCTTACGTTAAAGACAATCACCGTGACTGGGACAAGTATCTATCTAAGGTCGCATGTGCAGTACGGACTGCCATTCATGAAGTCATTGGAATGTCCCCTTATTTTGCTAACTTTGGAAGGGAAATTCAGTTGGAAGGTAATGAGGCTGAGGCCCCCGATGAGGAAGTAGATGTAGGTAATGTCCAGATGGCTAACCGTGATCATCTTTTGCGTCGTGCACCTGCCTTTAAGCCTCTTTATGACGACATTGTGAAGCGGTTGGAATCCGCATATAGGACCTCTAAGGCTACTTATGATTTGAGGCGGCGCACAGTGGGCTGTAACTGCATTAAGGCGGACTTACGATTTTTTTCTAAAAAATTGCATTTTTGAGTATACCAATCGATAGAACTTATTGATTATAATAAAACTTGTAACTTGTCATTTTCCGCTAAAATTAGTTTTTATATGAAAAAAATGCATTTTCTTTTTTTTTTTGTATGGAACGAAACAAAAAATGTCGTATTTCAGCCAATTGCTAGCCGATCTCGGCTTGGGAAGTACTAGGCTTTATTCTATGACTGTTTTCCGATAGCTTTCGGTAAAAAACGCGCTCACAGAGGTGCGATTCTGACGGATATACAGTGTGTCCCCGAATAGGTGAAACGACTCTTGTAAAAGGTTAAAAAATCTCAATTTAAATTTTCGTTTTTTGGGGTTCAGCGATGCTTGGTTAAAGGCAAATTTCTAACATTATTTCAGTTTTGAAAAATCAAGTATGCCTTGGAAATGCTTAAAAATCCTATTTTTCTCTAAGGTAAAGTGCCTTTTATGTGGCAAATACGACAAAAAGTTATTAAGAAGGGTTGTTTAGAATCAACATCTAGGCCCCTATACGAAATTTCAAAATCCTCGGCCAACTTTGATCTCTCACATTTCTTTTTATACTCGTAGTTATTTCCCAAATCAAAGAATTTTATTTTTAACAAAGTTTTTTTACTATGAAGTAAAAAACTTTGTTAAAAGTATTTGTTTTTCTAAATAAAAATCTTTGTTAAAAGTAAAATTCTTTGATTTGGGACCTAAACATAAAAAGAAATTGTGAGAGATCAAAGTTGGCTAAGGAATTTAAAATTTGGTATAGGGGCCGAGATGTTGATTCTAAACAAGTTTTCTTAATAACTTTTTGTCGTATTTGCCACATAAAAGGTACTTTACCTTACATAAAAATAGGTGTTTTGAAAAATAGGATTTTTAAGCATTTCCAAGGCATACTTGATTTTTCAAAACTGAAATAATGTTAGAAATTCGCCTTTAACCAAGCAGCGCTGAACCCCAAAAAATAAAAATTTAAATCGAGAATTTTTTACATTTCACAAGAGTCGTTTCACCTATCTGGGAACACACTGTATATCCGTCAGAATCGCACCTCTGTGCGCGCGTTTTTTACCGAAAGCTATCGGAAAACAGTCATGGAATAAGGCCTAGTACGTCCCAAGCCGAGATCGGCTAGCAATTGGCTGAAATACGACATTTTTTGTTTCGTTCCATACAAAAAAAAAGAAAATGCATTTTTTTTCATTTAAAAACTAATTTTAGCGGAAAATGACAAGTTACAAGTTTCATTATAATCAATAAGTTCTGTCGATTGGTATACTCAAAAATGCAATTTTTTAGAAAAAAATCGTAAGTCCGCCTTAATGCAGTTACAGCCCACTGTGCATTGTCGCGAATCATGAAATTTAAAAGCCTCGACAAGCAACTCTTAAAAAAAATTACTCTTCATCCTGTTGTTTGTGATTTTTGTGGTAAATTTGGGTACAATAGTGACAAATGTTTTGCAAAGGATAGGCGTGATAAAAATTTGACTGGCTCTAACCGCAAACCTAATATTTGACTAGGCGTGAATTATTTTTGTGTCACTTTGAACAGCGATTTTTCTACTATTTTCCAAATTCAAAATTTAAATGTTAATTGTTTCATTGATACAGGCTCCGAATGCAGTCTTATTTCAGAAAAAATATTCAAGAAGTTGCACTGCCATTTGGAACCAAGTTACGTTATATTAAAAGGCATTGGTAGTAACTTGATTCCGACCCGCGCAAAAACTTCCTTACTCATTGAAAAAAATGGTACCGCGTTTCAGGTTGTTTTTTATGTTGTGGATGACTCCGCAATGTCACCAGATATTATTCTGGGGCGTGATTTGTTAAATTATAAAGGTGTGAAGATTTGTACCGATTCGCAGGGAACTCAACTTTGCTTTGAGGATGATTTTAGATCAGCTGTTAAGAATATTAATCGAATTTCAATTTCACCTGAATTAATTAATACCCCATTAAAAGACTAAAGATATGGTTGATTTATTAAAATTATTGATCGACTTCGGTGACATTTTCACAACCGGTAATTCTGTCAAGGCCATAAAAACCGCTAAGCTGTCTATTCGGCTCAAGGAAAACAAAATTATCAGCTACAACCCTTATCGAATGGCTCTGTGTGAGAAAGAAAAAGTCAAAACTATTGTAGAGGACCTCTTAAAAAATGGAATAATTCGTGAGAGCAATTCGCCATACGTCAGTCCGGTCCTTTTTTTAGTTCATAAAATGGACGGAACTAGTCGTTTGAGTGTTTATTTTAGAACACTTAATCGAATAACAATTAAAGATAGTTTTCCCCTGCCGCGAATTGATGAACAGATCGATCGGTTAAAAAAAATCAAAGATAAAGATGTTTTTGTGTATTTCGACGATTGATTAGTTCCGTGCGACACCATTTCAGAAGGGTTGGGAAAATTAGAATGTGTTTTGCGTGCGTTAGCCGAAGCAGGTTTTTTAATAATTATCAAAAAATGCCGATTCTTTGGAAATGAATAATGTGTTACAAATTTATGTTAATATTTTCGGAACTACTAAACGACTTATTTCTGATCGAGGCACAAATTTTACCGATAAAACTGTGAAAGAATTGTTGACAAAATTAGGGATCAAGCAACATCTTATAGCAAAAAGTGCACCCCGTGGCAACGGACAGGTGGAAAGATATGTTTCAGCAGTACTAGATTTATTAAGGACAGAAATTCAAAATAAGTCAGAATGGTCGACCAGTGTTTCTAAATTGCAAGTAGCTTTAAATACCAGATTTCCACCTATTTACTTACTAACCGGTCAAAACAGTAGTTTACCTGAAATAGGATCCCTGACAGAATTTATGTTGCCAAAAGAAACTAATACTAATTTGGAAAATGACCGAGCTCTGGCATACGAGCGTACAAAAAAACAAGCAGTTTATTCTAAGCGACGATTTGATAAGACTAGAAGAACCAACAAAACAATAAATGTGCGTGACTTTATTTTCCATCCCTCCGGAAATTCGCATTTATCCAAGCTCGAGCGAAAATATGAAGGTCCGTTTGAAGTGCTGCAGCTTCTACCTAACGATCGGTTGTAAATTCAGAACTTGGCTACTACCCGGAAGAGAATAGTTGGGAAAGATATGGTCCGAACTTGGCCAGGAGAATTTTCCGACTAAGTATTCAGTAACGGTGAGTAGAAAGGGCTGTGTGAGCATTTTGTGAAAATTCTGAGCATTGTTAAAATTGTGTGAGCATTTTGTGAAAATTCTGAGAATTGTTAAAATTGTGTGAGCATTTTGTGAAAATTCTGAGAATTGTTAAAATTGTGTGAGCATTTTGTGAAAATTCTGAGCATTGTTAAAATTCTTGCTGTGTAACTTGTGAGCATTTTTGCTTGCTGTGAGACTGATTAAAAATTCTTGCTGTAAAACTTGTGAGCATTTTTGCTTGCTGTGAGACTGATTAAAAAATGCTTGCTGTGGAACTTGTGAGTATTTTTGCTTGCTGTGAGACCGATTAACAAAAATTCTTACTGTGAAACTTGCGAGCATTCTTGCTTGCTGTGAAACTGATGAGAAACCAATTCGTTGAAAGCAGAACGCTTTACGGTGGTATTCTTTGTGAATGGAAATAGTAGTATTGGTTTTTACAATGGTTTAAAGCACAACGCTTTGCAAAGTTGCTGTTGATTATACGAGGGCTGCTGAAAGCGCAACGCTTTGCAGGATGACCTAAAAAAAAATGTTTCGGGTTACTGTTGAAAGCGTAACGCTTTACAGGACAAACTGTTGAAAGCGTAACGCTTTACAGGACAAACTGTTGAAAGCGTAACGCTTTACAGGACAAAAGAGAAAACGAGCTTACTGTTGAAAGCGTAACGCTTTACAGGACAAACTGTTGAAAGCGTAACGCTTTACAGGACAAACTGTTGAAAGCGTAACGCTTTACAGGACAAAAGAGAAAACGAGCTTACTGTTGAAAGCGTAACGCTTTACAGGACAAACTGTTGAAAGCGTAACGCTTTACAGGACAAAAGAGAAAAGAGCTTACTGTTGAAAGCAAAGCACCTTGCAGGACGAAAAGCTGGGTAATGGATGTGAATATTGAATAGAAAATTGCTTTATTGATATGTTATTGATGTTGTGATGCTATGGAATGTATGAGAAGCTGATTGCTGTTGTCTTTAGGAGTAAAACTCGATGCTGCAGAGTTGTTTCTCCATTACAGGTAGTTTGGTAGTTAAATACGAGGAGGACGACATCCTGGGTGATGGTTAATTCGAGAACGAATTCAAGCATCAGGTTGGCCGTGTGAGCATTGCTGTGGATTTTTATCGAGGGCAATGGAAATCAACCCTGACGACCTTTCCGGGGTCCGACTGCAAAGCCGAGACGAATTCCAAATTCCTTGCGGCTAATTGGGCGGGGCGGCGTTCACAGGGCGTGTTGTGTTTAATTTACCCTTTTAATCCGAGATAAATCTCATATATACATATTTTTTGTTTGTTTTTAATAGTTACTTGTTACTTACTAAGTTAATGTTATTTAATACTAATAATTATTTAGTTTATAGAAATAGTCTCTTTGGCTAAATATATTTACCAGAAATGTTATTTTGTTTCATCAAAAATTCGCAGAACTCGACGTTCTAGTTTTTGCCAACACCGTAGCTTTGCAATAGAGATATTGTTAAATTTAGTAAAACAAAACTTTGCGCTTGGTTTCTTTCTCAATAAATAATCTGAATTCATATTTTTTATTATTGTTTAATAGGGATGTCGTACCCGGTCTAAAATCAAACCCGGGAACCCTCGGGTACCCAAAACGAAATTGAAATAGTATCTACTCGCCAATTCAAACTGCAAGTCGTAAATATTTTCACACTTCCAACATCCAAGTGCTAGCAAATTCAAGTAGGTACGTGATTTTTATCCAAAATTGACAAGAGGCTGTTTATGTTACTTCATCCCATACTGACACGATTTAATGATACTATTGACGCGTTGAATATTTCCGTGAAGCGGATTTATTGCCTTATATGAAACAAGAAACAACATTTTATGTGGTATGAGATGGAGTGATTCTTGTTATTACTACTTGGTTATGTTTTTCTAGAGCTTATTCCTATTGTTTTATAGTATTTAACATTACTAGCTTGGTAAGAGAGTTATTACTGGCGATTAGAAGGATATGACTGGCGAGCCAGTCACCTTCTTGAGCCAGTAAAACCTGTTACCTTGCGTGTATTGTTGAATATTTTATTTGTTCTTCACTTGTAAATAATTAGAAATTTACCATTTCAAAATGTCAAACTGACAAGCAACTAAATTCATCAATATGACACATACTAAGGAAGACAACTCTGGCTTTGCACGCTATCATTTCTCTATGCCAAGAAGCGCATGTTCAGGACGCGGCAATGTCGAGAGATTGTAAAACTGTCACTGAGTTATTGGTTTATTTGACTGCCTTTTCAAAAAGATCGGAAGAGTTTTTTGCGGATACGAATTCAGTTACAGGACCATATAAGCGTACCCATTTTGATCGAGGTCCGCATCAAAATAGTATCCGATGTCATAATTGCGGTAAAAGTGGGCATTTGCGCATGCAATGCCGCTCAAGAACTACACAATTGCCGCGTAGACAGCAGTCGTAGATTCCCAGAATTTCTGCGCGCGATGCAGGGACCAATATTAGTGGTAACCATAACATGGTCTGTTCTTTTTGCGCTAAACCTGGACATACCGTTGAAAAATGTTTTATTAAAAGTGCTGTCGAACAAAGGCGGATAAATCTGCAATTCGTAGATGAGAAAGAGTTTCAAGGTCTTATAGATACTGGGTCAGACGTATCGCTTTGTCAGCACGTTTTAGAACATTGTTTGTTGATAAAATCGAGTATCGTCCCCTTGAGATTAAAGGCATATCACGTGTGTAGGAGACGCGACGGCGAAGGCGATGGCGTAACAGTAGTCAGCGGCCGTTCCTGGACGACCTAGAACTTGAGATCCTTCTTCGAGGTTGTTATAAGAATTCGGCAGTTCCTAGAGGTTAGAGGACCTCGAACTTGATCTTATTCGAGGTTGTTCTAAGAATTGTAGTATTTTATAGCCGATAGCAATTACGTATTCGCAATGAAGACTTGAGTTTTAAAAAAAAACTTTATTGGAACACGGAGTTACAATTATGAGACACTTTACATTTGTTTAACATCGACAATTTGCTAAGTGTTATATTATACACGGCTTAATGTACTTAGTGTAAGCAAAGTAATGTCATAACTACAACTAACTAACTTATTGATGAACAAGCGTATTTATTAGCTTTCTTATCTGTTATCGGTCGAGGACAACCCCAAGACCACATTTAACATAGATATAACCCGTATCCTGTTGATATGGGCTGACTAACTAATACAGGTGATAATACAGGGTCATAACTCCTCCCTTCAATAAGATAAAATTATATATTCTAACAATATGTAATTTTATTCAGAGCACAAGTATTAATATTTTAAATGAATTGTAAACTTTCTGGATTTCCAGTATCAAAGTGAACTGTTGGTTAATTTTCCTTATTGTCGTTATTTTGAAATAGTTTTTGAATTGGGAGTTTGTTATAAATCCGTTTTCTATAACATATTATTAATACAATTATAATTATAAATAATATCATATACAAAGTAATATTGTGTGCATTACCCCTTAACAATGGTGTTATTGAATCTAGTTGATCTAAGTCTAAAGTTAACTTTGATAACTGATCCAATTTTATAGATTTCAAGTGAAATTGTATGGATTTAGTATTTGATATTGGATAGGTTATCATAGGTAGATATACAGGCTCCTCAGGTAAAGGCGTCCCTAGATTAATATATCGTGCCTTTGAATTAATTTACATAGTAAAAGCTGCATTTATCAAAGCTGTTCTTGAAATAATAAAAATATACGCTGCGACTTTTACCGAGCTGTCATTTTTGGAGCATAATTTCAATTATTGCTAAAATTAGATATTACACACTGGCGAAAAACCTTTACATGCTACAATACAAAAGCTAGCTCATGAAAAACCCTAATCGGGAACAAATAAAGCTAATTTATTGGCACATATATGCAAATATAAAGGCACCTTTTACCTATTTGCGCTGCAAGTAATTATGTTAGCATAACTGGAATGGCAGTGGTTTTGAATTTATAATATCGCCCGTGACATTAGTGCAAGGATAATTAAAACAGAGCTGGAGGCGATTCGCACCGGTTAATTACATTAACACTTAAACCTACCTAAATTATTACTAAGCGTATGTAGGTGAATGGCGCAGTGATTACAAACTAAATTAAAAAATAGCCGGCTTACAGCTGAAAACGTTTACTTGATTGCTACGTATATGGGTGAAAAACGTTATTTACGAACAAACTTGTTCCACTTATGTTAGTATGGACCGGAATGGCAGTGATACTTTCGCCCGTGCAAGTATAAACGCTAATTGCATCAGCCGCTGACCATAAATTTAAGCCGGTTCGTGCCTGACATTGGCCTGCATAGAATATAAATGAAATTAGATTTGGTTTTAATGTTAATACCTTAAAATATGTGAATGTAGCTTACACGCATAAGGAAGAGTCACCATTTTTAGACTTAATTACAATTATTACTAAGCGTATGTAGGCAAAACAACAATAACAAACTAAACTAAAAAACAGCCGATTGGACTGGAATGGCAGTGAACTTGAAATTCATACTTTCGTCTGTGCAAGTATGAAATATACAAAAGATGATCTTTCCTCCGCGCAGCGAGATAAGGGGCCTTAAATTTGAATTTTATTAAAAATGCCTAGTTCTATTTAAATATACAAAATCTGATGACCTTGAACCTTTCCTTCTAACTTGCGCATGGAGTCCCAAAACACTGATGTGCGATTTTTCAGGTTTAGGGGATGTTATTCACATCTAGTGACTTTTTACGCGGTTTCCACGATGACAAGATAATGAAGATGACACCTTGCAGTTTCACTTCCGGTTCCCACGCTCATCAAAATTTGGCAGCGCTATTTTTTACATTAAGAAATAGATTAGCCTTAAATTTGCATTTTATTAAAATATGATGTGACGGTGAACATTCTAACTTGAACATGCGGGCCCCGGCGGATGGAGCTCTGCCCCCCCCCCCCCCGGAGTCTGACAGACTCCGATGAACTTTGACATTTGGCATTATGAAGATGGCACTCAAGCTAATGAAGATGACACCTTTGCGGTTTCACTTCCGGGTTCCACGCTCATCAAAATTTGGCAGTTAACCGCACCGCTGGAATAAATTAGCCTTAAATATACAAAAAACCTGATGCGGGCCCCCGGCGGCTGGAGCTCTGCCCCTCGGGGTTGGTGTGACCTTGAAACTTTCTCCGCCCCCTAACTTGCTCAAGGGGGCCCCACAATATGGCGGCTGGGGCTCTGCCCCCGGGGTTGATGTTGCGCAATATCCAGAACATGTTGCGCAATATCTAGAAGTGAAAGTCTGTCAGACTCCAATCGGTGACCTTGAAGTGGCCCAGAACCCGTCCATCTCTACTACTCGTTAGGTATAAAATGTTTCAGGTGTAAAGCAAAAGGACACGTAAAAAGTAATTGTCCTAAGCGCTATGAAAAAAATTATACCCAGGCTATCGTTCCTTATCGCCACGTCAACTTTGTAGGCAAGGTTGGTACGACCATGGAAAAGTTTATTAAAACAGTTTATGTAAATACCTGACCGATTCAGGCGTTTATTGATTTGGGAAGCGAATGCTCACTTATGACCACATCTATTATGAAAAATTTATGTTTACGACCGTGGCAGTTTAAACGCGGTGTCGAAATCAAAACACTAACAGGGACCTTGCTGCTTAGATCTAAAGTTACTGTTGAGCTAAAAATAGAGCACGTCCTAAAATCAGTTGATTTCGATATTATAGAGACGCAGATTATGAATTGTGACCTATTAATCGGTCAAAATTTCACTGAATGTCCTGACATCAAATATGTAAAATTGGGAAACAACTTAACATTTTCACTTACTGTGCCCCCTCTTATTACTGAACAAGAAGAATACCAAGAGTCAGAAATAAAAATTGGAACACACGAACGCGATACTATATGTAAATTGATGACGTTAATAAATCACTATCGCGATCGTTTTGCTCGTAATTCCCTCGAAGTCGGCACGTGTAATGAGGCAATGCATATCCGATTACATTCTGCCAAAACTATTTCACACAAACCTCGACGATATCCAGATGTCGAACGTGGATACATTCGTCAACTAGTTGATGACTTGTTACGTCATAAAATAATAAGAGACTCAAATTCTCCGTACACTAGTCCAGTTGTGTTGATAAACAAAAAAACGGGTGATAGGCGATTGTGCATTGATTATCGAGCGCTTAATAGAATAACAACACCTGACCATTATCCATTACCAGTAATTGAAGATGAAATTGAGCGGTTGTCGGGTTATAAATATTTTTGCAGTTTAGATTTAGCCTCAGGTTACTACCAGATTAAAATGGCTGAAGATTCAATTCAGAAAACTTCTTTTATAACTCAGGATGGCCAATATGAATTTTTGAAAATGCCATTTGGTCTAAGTACAGCGTCATCAGTATTTCAAAGAATAATTAACAAAATCCTGGAACAATCGCGTTTTAACAAATATATCGTATATTTGGACGATATTCTAATACCGGGAAAAACTATTGCAGAGACGTTAAACTCATTACACGAGTTGCTTGAAATAATGCGTAAGCATGGTTTAACCTTTAGAATGTCTAAATGTTGCTTTTTACAAACCAAAATCACATTCCTTGGTTATGAAATATCAAATTCTACAATACGCCCTATCAACAATAAAATAGAAGCGGTAGAACATTTTCCGTCCCAAGCAATGTTCACCAAATAAGACAATATTCGGAACTAACTGTCTATTTTCGGACATTTATTCCTCAATACGCGGAAAAGGCAAAGTCATTGAGTACTTGTTGCATAAAAATGTAGAATGGCAATGGAGTACATCGCAGCAAATGGCCTTTTGTTATAATAATTTAAGATCATTTAGTAGCTTATTTGTATATAATGACGTTTCTTTTACTCACAGTAGTAAAGGGCCATAAATAACTCAACCCTTAGCTTTAAGAGCCGTTGGGTTGGATGCCTTTTGTTGTCGGACGGGTCTTTGTTAAATCTAGCCCAGATTTGCCAATGGTCCGTTTCCTGTTAAGTGACACTTGTGAAATGCGTTAGATTTTAAGAAGCTGTAAACGGAGGAGGTCGGCTCTTCGAGCGATTGAAATAATAAATGTTTTTATTGAGTTTACGGTGTTTTTAATTTCTCACACTTTGATCAACTAAAACAGAGTTTGATTTCAAAACCTGTGTTGCGGTTGTTTGATAAGGATTTGGAATGCCGTTTATACACTGACGCTAGTCGGGTAAGACTTGCGGGTGTGTTGGTTCAAGTTACTGATGGAAAAGAACACGTGGTTGCATACTTCAGTAAGCAAACCTCCCCCGAAGAACAAAACTATCACTCATTTGACCTTGAAACGTTAGCGGTCGTCCAATCTGTAAAACGCTTTAAAAATTACTTGATCGATAGGCCATTTACAATTTATACAGACTGTGCAGCAGTAACTAATACCTTCAGAAAGAGGGAGATTAATTCACGTGTCGCCAGGTGGGTGCTACAACTTAGTGAGTTTCAATATACACTTAAACATAGGCCCAATCAGGCAATGCGGCATGTAGATTGTTTAAGTAGAAATCCTGTAAGCTGGGAAACGAAATATGTTGGAAATGTAACAATTTCTGAGGGTGACTGGCTCCTCTCAGCCCAACAAAGTGATAAGGAGATACAAAACATTAAAAAGGTATTAGAGAGCGGCGATTACGACAAGAATAAAGACACTTTTGTTGTAATATTTACTTTTGTGTTCTTGGGGCCGTTTGCAAATATGCTGTTATTTTATTTGTATTCGTATAATTATGGGCATTCGACTAAACCATCCACTGAAATATGATACTTTCTAAATTTAGCACGAAATCGGAACGAGTCCCAAACCAATTTACAGATCGAATGCTGTTTTTAAGATCGGGGGCGTTTTAGCAGGTAGATTTAAATTATGGAAAGGCCTTTAGCCGAGAATTCCCATATTTGGAATGTTGTGAACCCGAAGTGACCGAGGGTTGCATTTTAGAATGCGAGGGTGCTTATGTGTTTTTGGCGGCAGTCTGTAACAGAGGTCGCACATGTGTGAACGTGGAAGCTGGTGTAATTCCACCGCGATTATGTGTTTTGAAGTGATTGGATTACTTATAAGAGAGCGGATGAAACGATGAGGTCTGTAAAAAGGAATGCTAATGCTTGTGTAGCTTGCAAATGTAGTTATTGTACAGCGAACATTCGATATTGTTTCGCACTGTTGCTGATTGTAGACAGCTTTGTCAATTGGGTCGCTGTTTATTGTTATCGTTGGCCAGGGGTCAACTAGTCGCAGAGGACGTCCTCATACCTGGGTTAATGGCTATCCGGCGAGATAGCCCACGACCCTTGACCTGATAAGCATTGTGCTTATCAGTGACCCAATTAGCGCGATTGGGTGGCTTGGGAAGCCCATCTCCCAAAGATGCCTTGTACCTGTGCATTTTACGGTCCATGCGGCCACCGTAATTGCGGGTTACATTGACATGGGCTGGACCCATTGATGCCGTTAACGTTCGGTTAAGGCATACTAGATGCTGTAAGAATCCGTGTTTTCAGGATTATTACAGGTACATATCCTCGAAGGTGCACCGAAGAATATCCCTGATGGTGTCTTCCTCGAGATGCGACGTGGGATGACGCGAGGGGGCCATCAAACCCCCTGTAAGTATTATGTAATGAGCACATTACTGCTAAAAGCCGAATGTTTGTCGTTTTGCTTGCATGACTGATTGTGGAATTGGCTGAGCTTGTGTTTGCGTCAGGCGTGTGTGACCACCTGCTATATGAAAGGACTCGCTGTTCGCCTTGCACCCCCTAGTATCATGTTTCTGATTTACAACCCAGACTGTTCTAGTAAATTTATGCATGTGAACCGATCTGAATCCAGGAAAGAAATACATTAGCTCGGGGCATCGAAAAGATGTGCCTACACTTTCAATAAATATCAGTTAAAAGGTGGTAAGGTCTACCGACAGACAGAATACGGTTCTAAGTGGGTAGTTCCCAAATATGCGCGATTTCAAATAATCAGATTAAATCATGATGACGTTTGTCATTTTGGCATAACTAAGACATGAGTTAGTTTCTAAATATTATTGGTTTCCATATATGCGTCATTTCATAAGTAAATATGTTCGAAATTGTCTCAATTGCTTGTATTTCAAATCGGCGGGAAACAGAAAGCCTGGGTATCTGCATCCTATACCAAAGGTAGCTACGCCCTTCCATACTATCCACCTTGATCATGTAAGGCCCTTTATTACAACGAAAAAAGGAAACTCTTAGGTTCTGGTCCTCGTAGATGCATTTGCTAAATTTGCCCTTCTTCATGCGGTACCGAACACAAAGACTAAATATGTTATAAAGGCTCTTAATGAACTGATCAAAACTTTTGGATCGCCTCACAGTATAATTAGCGATAGAGGGCGATCATTCACTTCAAAATCATTCAACAAGTATTGTCAAAAATACGGTATTACTCACTACCTAAACGCGGTCGGATTACCCAGGGGGTAATGACCAGGTTGAGAGGTACAATCGTACCGTACTAGACTCGTTGGCCACTATGGGGGCGCACTTAGACGACGACTGCTGGGACGAAAATATAATGCATATCCAGCTTGGTATCAATGGAACTATCAACAGGGCCATTGGAGCATCGCCCAGTGAGGTCCTTTTGGGTATCAGATTATCGCATCAAGTAGCCCATATACCTTCAGAAACCGCGGAAGTAATAGACGTAACTAAATTACGCACTCAAATTCAGAAAGCTAACAGTGCTTATCAAGCAGATCAAAAAACTAAATTCGATATAAAACGCAGTCGTCCAATCACGTATCAGACCGGTGATTTAGTTCTATTAAAAATCACCTCGTCCCCCGCCACTGGGAGCAGTCAAAAACTGATGCCAAAATGGAGAGGACCTTTCCGGGTTTGGGCATCTCTCGGACAAGATCGCTATGAGATTAGGGACATTCCTGGCATGACTAGATCTCGAATCCCTTATAGTGGAGTGGCTGGTATTGAAAATATGAAGCCATGGATCCACTTCTTAAATGAGCCACAACATAGTTAGGTAAGTGCGTTGGAGGTGGAGTTGAGCGGTCTGATATCAGGTAAATGTCAGAGCTCGGTACGCCGGTATTTAGGCGGTCTGGTCGCCGGTACTTGAGAGTGGATTAAATCCGGACTCTGACAAGTAGGTGATCCAGAGCCTAAGGAGCCTCCATGGCGAGTGGAAAGATTCCTCTCGTGCGGGCCCATAGAAGCACATAAAATGATAACAAGATCCTTTCCTCTTATTTTTAATGATTCGTTGATCTATGCCTCCATTGGTACATAACATATATATAATACACATATATTGCTGGTAGGGCCCGGAGACCTCAGAAAACATTACGGCGCCGACATAGTCTCACTTAGAGTATAACGCGTCTCGTGCGCATGCGTGAGAATTCGAACTCCGCCTTTAAAAGCGAATTTTAAACTTGACCACTTCCTCATTGGGCGGACGACGCCGCCGCGCTTGCGCACAGCTCACCGTATACATGAAGGAGTTGGTTGTGTGTCTCACTTCATCGGTAAGTTTCCCACTCATAGCCGCTAGCAATATAGTAAGTATTAGATATATGGTACATAACTGATTTGTATTTCAGAATGGCCTCGAAGGGCGGCAGCGAGGGCGCTACCATCTGTAGGATGGTCGAGTGTTGCGAAATCAGAGTTGAGTCAGGGGTTCCTCGAGGTCGTGACAACGACATAGACGCTATGGTTGTCGGGGAGAGAGGGAATTCGCGGACTCGGATGATGGTGGTGACACAGCAATGCGAACGAGAAGAAATAATATCGTTCTAACGTTTCTCTGTAGCTGACGCATTTTTGTTGCTTATTTTACTGATTAATACATCTATGTTACAAAGCTACCTTTTGTATTAATAAGTTCACAACATCAGAAGTGGGATTGTACGCTAGTGGGTTTCTGTAAATTGTTCAAAATGCCCAAAGATAGTGGACATCGCCACAAAAGAGGAAACGAGCAGCCATCCAGGGATCGGCAACGAGTCAGGACAGAAGCCAGGTCTGCTGACGCCGTTCACAACAAATAGCATCTATAGGATGAGCGTGGATTATCGTAAATTGAATGCGCATATGATAAAGGACCGTTACCCATTACCGTTGATCGATGGATCAGCTTGACCGGTTAGGGAAAGGAAAATTCTTTACTTCGTTAGATATTTTGCGAAATCAGAGTTGAGTCGGGGGTTCCCTGAGGTCGCAACAACGACATACTATCCATTCACAAAACTCGTGAACTGTCAAAACGCTGTTAAGTTGGTACCTTGTTTAAAATTCTGTTATGGAACTTCTGCTTGCTGATTTTGGCAGCACTGAAATGTTTGAAATTTAAACCGTTACTTATGTCACACTTTCTTGTAAAATAATAATCTCTCAAATTCCTCTATTTCTGTGCATATAACTACTTCAATTGAAATGAACAGAAACGATAAGAGGGTTTTATTATTGGAAAGGGAAAAAATGCTATAGTTGATTATTATAAGGAAAAACTAGAAGAAATTAGTTTTGACTTTTGACACATGTAACATAACCTTAAGTTTAAATATTACTAGAAATCACTAGATCCGAAGTACATTCCCAAAAAAACTGTAATTTCCAGGTACACTCAGCACATATTTAAAAAATTTGACATTGACAGTTCATGAGTTTTGTGAATGGATAATAGGCGCAGATTATGATTGTCGGGGAGAGAGGGAATTCGCGGACTCGGATGATGGTGGTGACTCAGCAATGCGAACGAGAAGGACTAATCTAGTTGTATGTTTTACATCAACAATATGCATTTTATTTATATAAAGTGCTTTTTCATTTAGATTCTATTCTGATCTTTTATGTTATTCTAATATGCGCGATTAACCTGTTTGGCCACAAGCCCCAGCTTTTCATCTTAATACCATGTTCAGATCTATTTTTGTATGCAAATGCACAAGACTCCAAACTTAAAATTTAAACGTCGATAAAATCAGGTTTTTTGGAGTAGTTAATAATTTCTGTCACCGTTAAAGACATTGGTATTTTCAATGGCTGTAGGCTCCGAAGCAGACGATGAGAAAGTAAATAATTTCGAAACAGCATTATCCTTAAGTCCTTTTTGCCATCAACTCGTGCTTTTCACACAATCTGCAAAATGCTTCTCACAAATTCTTGAATTACTATTAGGGTACCAATTTTCTCTATTATTTATTTTGTCCACAAGTTCCGTCTGTCCTTATTCCTAGGGAAACTTTCCGTTAACACGCATTTTTCAGATTGGCTTTTGCATCCGACTGCACAGCAAAACCCCATATCTGAAGCAAAATTTTTGAAATCGACAAATTTCTTTAAACCTTGTCAACTTAACGTGAATAAAATATAGTTGTAGTTGTTTCTTATTAAACGATTTTTATTGATTGAATGTCAAATCAATATCTGAATAAATGTGACTTTGACGTTTTCCAAATTTAAATGTTATTGTCAAAATGACGTTAGACATAAAATAGCAGCACCACTGGGAATCGTGACCATATATACTCTGTTCACTATGGTCCCGGATTGTCAAAAATGACGTTTTATGGTAGCACTGTTGAATTTCTATTGGTTTTTTTGTTATTACTAGGTTGGACAACGCAAAAGCGTAATTTTGAAAATTTGGGTTTTTGTTACCTGGCAACTTTTATTTATTTTTGCTTAAATCAGTTCGAATTATAACCTATAATTTATAGTTTGGACATTAGTCGCTGTATTAATTGTTTCTAGTTACCCATAGCTTGACTTACAAATATTAACCATGATATAAAGGATTGTTTTTAATTGGATTTTGACATTGACAATCCGAGACTATAGTGAATAGAGTATATGACCAGACTGTTAACGTTAGTGTATATAAAGCGACTGTAGTCCCCACTGCATTTGACTCATCCATCCGAAACCGCTCCAGAATCCTCCTGACATAGGCATGTTGTCCTATAAAAATAGAATTATTTTTTAGCCTAACAATTTGTATGCCCACAAAACAGTTCATTTGACCAAAAGTTATTTTAAACCGCACAGAAAATGTTCCTGTACTTTCTGATCGTTTATTATATGCTGGGAAATTTGGTCTCGTAGTTCTTGGAGCTCAAGTCTGTGTAAGTCGTCTTGGATTTCGTTGAGGATTCGTGCTTCCGACATGTGCTTACTATTGTATCCAAGCAAGGCTTCCATGGGAGTAGCATTGATACCCTTGTCGACAGATGTATTGAGGGCACTTTGGACTTGCTTGACATACTTGTCCCAGTCATCTGTATCGTTCCCAGCAGCTGTGGTTGCTAAGGCGCTAACTATTGTCTTGTTGTATCGTTCGCATTGCCCGTTCGCTCTGGGTGATGCCACCGTGTTCAAGATGTGTTTTGTTCCATAGGTTTGGCAAAACGTTTTGAAACTTTGTGACATAAATGCGGTTCCCCTATCGCTAATTATTTGGGTTGGTACGCCAAACAAGTGTATAATGTTTGTTAATATTTTTATTACGTGTTTCACTTTCTGATCTCGCACTGGTTCGATTACTGTTTATAATACGCGGAGCTTAGACACGCTTTGATGTATTTTATCACGAAGCGTCCCATTCCGGCAAACCAATAATTGGCTCGAAGTCTGTGTAGGGTCTTTTCAACACTGAGATGTCCAGCATCGTCGTGGCACAAACGGCATACTTGCATACGGGCTGCTCTTGGAACTACCCATGCTCTTCTCCCTTTCTCAAGTTTTCTGTATAATTTTTTGTCCCTAATTTCATTCTCATTAAAGTATTGTTTCGTAGTCATATCACGTTCCTCATGTGTTAAAATATTCGTAATTCTGTTCGATAGTTCGTCCTGTAATTCTGCAGCTGTTATCCAATCACTCTCTGTCAAGTTTATTAGATAAATTTCTACCTCCATAGGGTTTCTACTTAGGGCATCCACGTGCGTCATCCTGGTGCCTGGCCTGTATTCTATTTCAAAAACAAATTCTTCGATTTCTAGCCACCATCTACCAATATGCGGTAATAGGTCTCTTTTGGAAAATGTTGTTCTAAGGGCGTTGCAGTCTGTGATGACAGTAAACGGGATGCCTATAAGATAGACGCGAAAGTATCGTAAGGCTAATACTATTGCCATGGTCTCAAGTTCGTAGGAATGATACTGCCTTTGATCTGTGGTGGTTTGTCTGCTAAAATACAAAACAAAATGTGGCTGCCCTTGATTATCGAATTGCATTAGCATAGCAAGTGCCAGCGTGGCTCGGTCGTAGCATTGGACTGCGGGGCGGAAGTCTGGAGTTCAAATCCCAGATCGACGCCTGGTGGGCGGCCTACCCAGTCGCTTTAAATAATTGGGGACCTGCGTTCGAAAGAATAAGGGGTAATAATGCGTGAGGCTCACCACATCACCACGTGTCATGAATTTGACACGCGACAGCCGGGTGTGAGAGCGAGGATACGGAAGCTCTGACCTTCCGCCTTGCAGGCCAAGCTCCTTCATGGAGTGTTAGTGCCTCACCATTAGCATAGCACCTATGCCAACGCAAGATACATCCGTATGTAGCTCCGTCTTTAGTTGTGGATCAAATATTGAAAGTATCGGGTTTGAGGTTAAAATTATTTTGATTTCCTGAAATGCGTTTTCTTGGGGTTCATCCCAGATCCATCTAACATCCTTTCGCGTTAGGCGTGTGAGTGGTTCGACAATGGTTTTTGATAAATTTTCGAAAGTAACTTTATTTTGCGAAATCAGAGTTGAGTCGGGGGTTCCCTGAGGTCGCAACAACGACATACTATCCATTCACAAAACTCGTGAACTGTCAAAACGCTGTTAAGTTGGTACCTTGTTTAAAATTCTGTTATGGAACTTCTGCTTGCTGATTTTGGCAGCACTGAAATGTTTGAAATTTAAACCGTTACTTATGTCACACTTTCTTGTAAAATAATAATCTCTCAAATTCCTCTATTTCTGTGCATATAACTACTTCAATTGAAATGAACAGAAACGATAAGAGGGTTTTATTATTGGAAAGGGAAAAAATGCTATAGTTGATTATTATAAGGAAAAACTAGAAGAAATTAGTTTTGACTTTTGACACATGTAACATAACCTTAAGTTTAAATATTACTAGAAATCACTAGATCCGAAGTACATTCCCAAAAAAAACTGTAATTTCCAGGTACACTCAGCACATATTTAAAAAATTTGACATTGACAGTTCATGAGTTTTGTGAATGGATAATAGGCGCAGATTATGATTGTCGGGGAGAGAGGGAATTCGCGGACTCGGATGATGGTGGTGACTCAGCAATGCGAACGAGAAGGACTAATCTAGTTCTAACTTGACTCTGTATCAGACGCATATTGTTGCTTATTTCATTAATATATCTCTGTAAAAAGTTACCTGTTGTATTCATAAATTCACAAGAGATATGTGTTCCGGATTTTACCAGATTCCGATAAACGAGGGTGTGATTGAGAAGACAGCATTCGTGACACCCGATGGCCACTATGACTTTCTGCGTATGCCTTTCGGGTTGGCAAATGCCGCCGTCGTTTTTCAGCGAGCGTTAATTAATGCGTTGGGTCCTTTAAAGGATACTGCTGCACTTGTTTATCTCGACGATATTTTGATAGCGTCACAGACGGTTAAGGAGGGTATTAGATTCCTCCAACAAGTTTTAGAAGCATTGCAGATAGAGCGTTCCTCATTACATATCAACAAATGCAAATTTCTACAAAGTGCTGTCGAATATTTGGGTCGTGAGATTTCAGCAGCGGGTGTACGTCCCGATTCTCGAAAAATTGACGCTTTAGTTCATGCGCCGATACCTAAGCATGTCAAGCAAGTACGACAATTGATGGGTTTGGCAGGGTACTTTAGAAAGTTTTTTCCGAGCTTCGCTACCGCAACTGCTTGTATCACTAAGCTGACAAAAATTAAGGAACCATTTGTTTGGGGACTTGAACAGGAGCGTGCTCGCAAATATGTAATTGACCATTTAACGTATAAACCTTTACTTGCTGTCTTTGACCCCGACCTTCCCACGGAGTTGCACACCGATGCAAGTTCCATCGGTTATGTGGTATTCTGATACAGAAATGTAATGGTCAAGTATGCGTGATAAGTTATTACAGTAAACGTTCCAGCTCTTCAGAGGTTATTTACCATTCTTACGAGTTGGAAACACTTGCTATTGTGAACACGTAAAAACACTTTAAAGTATACCTTTTAGGTATTCACTTTTTAATTGTAACTGATTGCAATGCTGTTAAATCTACGGCAAACAAGATGTTATTACCACGCGTAGCTAGATGGTGGTCCTATATGCAGGAACGTTAATTTTAAGCTTGAATATCGAAAGGGTATGTTAGGGATGAAATATTTAACGGTTTTGGAGCGCATTATTTTTAAGTTTTAATTACTAGGTACGTTTGCCATTTCTGGAATGTTTTGAGCCCTGGAGTGTAATATAATCTTGACGAATGTATTAGGCGTTGGCTCGCGGTCCGTTGTTTCGGGGACTCGGAGAACACGTGCAACCAATACACCGTATCGATGGGGCTCGGTTAGAAATAAGACCGAACGTTTGGGGTTGCGACAGAGGCGCGATGTATGAGTGAAAGTGTGCTGCTTTGCGTATTTGTTGGCGTAGCGATTGTGCGAATTAATTATCAGGTGGTAAGTTGCATACTGCGAAGCGAAGCGGCGAGAGCGGCTAGGTTTAATTCTAGATAGTGAATTAGTTTAGCTAGAGTAGACTGTACGTACTATCGTAGTTAGTTGAATGATGTTTTGTAGACTTTTTGGCAATTACAGCGTCCGGTATACGTCAGAGGTTCTTGCTTTGCTAGTCGACTATGTGATAGTCAAAGAGTTGAATCCTGCTGGAGCATGAAGTCCGCACAGTGATTCGCGGAAGCATGTGGTTCCGCAACCGGAAGCATGTAGTTCCGAGTTAATAAGCCCCGTTGGAGCTTAGCAAGATTTGCGGTAATTACTGTACTGTGAAAGACCAGTACACTACGAGTTATTACCGACTCTGTACGGGTTGTAACAATAGTTAATCTAGTGGCGCTCCACCGTTGCCTGGATCGTGTGGCCGCTGTTGCTTCTTCGATTGTTAATTGCTTGCATTAGCTTGTACTTTGCATTATTATTATTAAACTAAAATTATTCTTACACTATACTTTCATACATAGAGACAGAATGTCGCGAAGGGGGAGTGTGTTATGTATAATCTTTACAAATTAATGGGAGTATGGAGTAGTTGCTGGTCTCAATAAACTTGAAGACACTTTTTCCGAATTCACTGCAAAAACTGGTAAAATTATCTGTAATTTCAACATTAATCCCCTAAATCATGACAACCTTGGAGTTGCTCCATTTAATTCATTTATGGATTAATTAGTTGGGGCTATCACAAATGATAAATGAACCTAGTAGGTTAACTGCAACTAGTATCTAGCACATTAATTGACCTCATAGTGACGTCAGATATAGATCTTATTTCATGCACAGGAGTACGAAATTTTCATGGATCAGATCATGATGGAATCTTCTGCAATATTAATTCACTGAAACCTGAACATAAAACACTATTGCCAAAAGGCGCAATTTCAGTGATATCAATAAAACTGATTTTGAAAGAGATTTACATTTATTGCTCGGGAATTCAATATATTTTAACTCTGATATTAATCAAAAACTTAAAAACATTTTAAATTTCTGCCTGAATGAAGTTTTGAACTTACATGCCCCAGTTCAAGTGCGAAAAGTTTCTAAATCTGGATAACTGATAATAATATAATATTATTGCAGTCTCAAAGAAACAAAGCTAAAAGTAAATATCGTAGAACCAAAGAGCAGCTCTTTGGTAGAACCAAGCTTGCTTGCCATTGGGAATATTACAAAAATTTACATAAGTTGACCACCCATATAATGTAGTAAATCTGTTTGGAGAGAGTTAAAAAGCTTTGATGTTGGGGTTTCAAACCACACAAGATATAGGTACTAGGGATGTACCCAATACTCGTATTCGTATTCGTATTCGCGAGTATTCGCTATATTTTCAATATTTGTATTCGTAATCGTATTCGCCAAAATTAACACGAATATTATACGAGTATTTGACATTAAAATTATAGAAAATATAGATAAGAATTTTAATAAAAATATAAAACAGGTATTCATACATTAAATAAAACATGTGTTAATATATTAATAATTTTATAACATTAAATAAAAAACAGAACTATTTTCCACACTATTTCTAAAATTTGCAGCGCGTACAAAAACGATGTTGATGTTGATATTATTCACTCAAGGTCATGTATTCGTATTCGTATTCGTATTCGCGAATATTCATAAGAGTATTTGTATTCGGTATTCGTATTCGCGAATACGAATTTTTGTATATTCGGAACATCGCTAATAGGACCTATACAAGAAATACAAGTTCCGAGCTAATTGATTATGATAAATCCAATACTAAAGATAACATTAGTGAATTTGAATTTCATACTGTGAATACTTAATAGAATACAGTCAAAATCTATCGGATCAGATGGCATTAGCCTAGAAATGATAAAAAATTCTGCTATCAATTTGTAAGACAGTTTTTAACTCTCATAATCAATAGCTGCCTAATTCAAAATAAACTTCCATACTTCTGGAAACAAACGTATGTAATCCATATTGCTAAAATTAAACAACCTACTGAATTCAAACACGTCCAATGAGCATACTTCCTATTTTGTCTAAAGTACTTGAAAATTTAATAAATGATCAACTAAGGGGTTACTTATCTAAGTAAGTACCATCTTTTACCTTCTCTCCAGTCAGATTTCAGATCTTTTACCTTCTCTCCAATCAGGTTTGAGATCGCAGCACAGTTGCACTACTGCTTCGCTAAAAGTTAGGACGACATATTACGTTCAACTGATCGGGGTAAGCTTTCTATCTTGGTTATGTTAAACTTCACCAAGGAATTTGACACAATCGACCATCGCTTACTATGTGCTATACTACATTTCATTGAACTTCAACAAAATGCGATTGATCTTCTCACTGATTATCTCTCTGACAGTGTGTTAAAATACTGGAGACTTCGCCCTCGTTAATCAATCTGCAAAATCATGAAAAAAAGTATGACTTTCAAAACTAGTTGTACAATAAAAATGTGTACAACTAGTTTTGAAGGTCATACTTTTTTCTCATGAATTTGCAGTTTGATTAACGAGGGCGAAGCCCGAATTAATCAGCAACTGAATGAAAAAAGGGACTTTCAAAACGTGTTGTACACGTAGTTTTTTTGCATATTGATCTCTTGTAACTCGAAATTTAGTCGAAAAGGACTTCGGTTGAAACCTTAAAACTTAATTAGGAATGCACATTCCAATAAGTCTTTCACAAAAATATCTGGCGCTGCCTGATTTTTTCCGCACAGTTTTAAATGCTCGGGAAAATATCAACGTGTGCTGCAAAAACTGCACACTTAACCAGTTTTATCCAGTGTCGTAGCAATATGCTATTTGGCATCAGTATTTAGAAGTTCCAGATAGGTTTCCTCGACCATCCTGAGGTAGTTAAACTGACACCATTTATGATTTCAATTCTTATAAGCAAATTTACATCTGACAATTCATTACGTTTTAACAGCCACGTTTTATCCGTTTTAAACGTTTCTTTTCATTACATATTTACAGTTCTTACTTGAATAAATTTTGTACAGACCTTCAACTTAAAATTGCTGATAAGTTGCAAAGTATATGGTACTAAACGGATTACATGTATTTTGCAAGGTTTGTGTTCAAATTCAAAAATGCACTCGGTAGTCTCTGCATCTGTGGCCTGGTTTTTCATTGTTGTGCAAGCAATTATACCGATAAGAACTAATTTATTACCAAAACCGTGCTCGAGCTCCAATACATTAATTTTCAATGTCTAAATTGCACAATAAGGGGGGGTTGTTAGCCTTAATCCTCCACGTTGGCTAGACGGCTTGGAGGATGGGTAGGAAATGTAAGGTAGGATTATTTGTGGTTTATAGACAGATTTAAGGTTCAGAGGGGGAAGGGTGTTAGGACTTGGTTACCGCCTCAAGGGGATTGGTGGATAACCAAGTCTCACGTAGGCAGGGTCGCATCCCTGAAGTAGAGCTATTCTTAATCGGGATTATAAAGAAGTCTCTACCCGCTACCATATACTAGGCAAGGAGAACCAAACTGCCGAAATAGAAAGACGAATTCGAATGACGTGGATAGCCACAGGCAAATTATCATACATCCTTAGAAATACAAGTATCCCAATAAACCTTAAAAGGAAAGTATTCAACACCTGCATACTTCCCGTAATGACCTACGGAATGGAAACTGCCACACTCACCAATAAATCAACCAACAGATTTAGAACAACACAAAGGGCCATTGAACAAATGATGTTGGGGATAAGTCTCAGGGATCATATCACTAATAAGGAAATAAGGCAAAGAACTAAAGTAGAAGATGTCATAAAACGCATTGCCCAACAGAAATGGAACTGGGTGGGGCATGTTGCCCGCCAAGATGAAACCAGATGGACAAAACGGATAACACAATGGAGGCCAAGACTACACAAGAGAAGTGTTGGCAGGCCACAACGACGTTGGCTTGACGACATTAAGAACAAAGTAGGGAGTAAATGGCACCAACTGGCACAGAACAAAGAGTCATGGAAAAGAATAGGGGAGGCCTATGTCCAGGAGTGGATGAAGAAGGGCTGCTAGAAGAAGAAGAAGAAGAAATTGCACAATATTTGCTTATGGGAAACTGCTGTTACCCTTGTTATTGTATTACATTTCAGGAGCACTATATTTGTAAATAATCTCAGCCAGTTTACTGCTTACTACTCGGCTATAGCGCATTTCGTCCTCTGATCACATTGAAACTGCTAATCTCAATTCTGCTGCATCAGCGTTTTTGTTCATGAGTTTGGGCCCTATTTCGTATCGCCCTCATCAGCAGCCAGCCCCTACGTGCAATGATATGCGCATTTGTGTTGACTAGTGATGTGTCGTTCCGGTTGGACTCGGTACATCGGAACGAATCGCAAGTTTCCAGTCCGGATTCGTTCTGAGGATCGAAAAGGCCGCGAAGGTGTCAATTCTCGTGGACATTCATTCCTTTGGCGTGTGTTATTCAATCTAATACAATACAGAATACAATGTTTTATGAAGGTTGACGGGAACGGGGAACAGCAAACGATGATGGTGTTCCTTTTTGGAATCTTGACACATGACAGGGCCGGAGTTGCATGCTTTTTTATCAGTTATCAGTGATTTATGGCTTTTGGCGTCTTTGTATGTCCCCAATTGAAGTTTATAAACATACCAAATTACCGATAAACAATTCAAACAGAGCTATCACTCCTTTAAAATTTAAAATAGGCATTTGTCTGAAATTGCATTTTACTTCATATTTCAGCTTTATTCAGTTCAAAGCACATTTAAAACAATGATTCTAATCTTCAGTGATGTAGTGGTTGATATTATTTGTGGTTATCAGTCATGCCCATGATAGCAATGTTGTACGAAAATTTGAATTTTAATAGTGCTATAACTATTATTATGTAGTAAACAGGCTTTGTATGGTAGACAGGCTCTAACACGTGCAAAATATAATTTCAGATGGCTGAAGCATCAGTTGCCATAGGAATCGATTTAGGAACATCAAACTGCTGCGTTGCTTACTTAGGACCTAATGATAATGTTGAAATCATCGACAATGAATTTGGTGATCGAACAACTCCTTCCTATGTAGCATTTACTATGGAAAAAGAAATAATAGGGAAGCTAGCAAAAAAATCTGTTCTCCTTGACCCCGAAAATGTCGTATATGGTAGGGCCAATGATATGATAACGATATTGGGTGTAATTTAAACAAGGCTTTTTCTATTTTCAGATGCTAAACGGCTGATTGGTAGAAAGTTTTCGGACGAATGCCTGCAGCAAAACTTCAAGCTGTGGCCATTCCAAGTTGTCTGTGATTCCAAAGATGATACACCTTTAATCCGGATCTCACAAAGCCATACAACTTGCAACTATAAACCTCACGAAATTAGCGCAAAGCTCTTAAAATATATGAAAGAAACAGCTGAAAAGAGGCTGGGAAAAGAGGTAAACAGCGCGGCCATTACTGTTCCAGCCTATTTTAACTATCATCAACGAACTGCGACAAAAGAAGCTGGTCAGCTTGCAGGTCTCAATGTCCTTAAAATTATCAATGAACCCACTGCAGCTGCACTAGCTTATATTCATAAGAGAGAAATTACAGAATGTGAAAATCTTCTAGTAGTAGACATCGGTGGTGGAACACTTGACGTTTCTATAGTAACTGTCAGAGGAAAAAGCGTTACAGTAAAAACAACAGCTGGAAATACTCACCTCGGAGGTCGCGACTTTGATAACAATGTAACAGAATTTGTAGCAAATGAAATAAAACAGCAATATAATATAGATGTACGAGATAAAAAAACAACAATGCAGCTAATCAAAACATGCAGCGAAAAACTAAAGATGGACCTATCCTACCAACATATTGCAATTTTTTATTTAATGTTCATGGACAGTAGGGACATAAACATAAAAATTTCTAGAACCGATTTTGAGGTCATAAATAATCAGCTGTTTGATTCATGTATTAAAACCGTAGAAAGTTGTATAACTCTAAGTAACATACAAAAAAATGACATAAGCAAAATCCTGCTGATAGGAGGATCGTGCAGAATTCCTAAACTGCAACATCTGCTAAAAAACCTATTTAATGGGAATGTAGAACTGATTAATGCGATCAATCCAGAAGAAGCTGTAGCATATGGGGCAGCTATTCAAGCATCAATGTACAGTAACTGCAGTAAAACGGACGTTATTAAACTTAAAGATGTAACTCCTCTATCATTAGGAGTTGCAGTACAATTTGACAAAATGGTCATCATTATACCGCGCAATACTGAAATTCCAGTTGCTAGAAGTGCCAGTTTCTATACACCGTGTAGCAATCTAAAATGCATGGAATTTGTTATACATGAAGGTGAGCGAGCTCTAGTGAAACACAATACTGCCATAGGACGAGCTGTTATTGAACTACCACCAAGACCAGTAGGATTTCCTGTTGAACTTTTATTTCGCTTAGATGAGAATGGTATTCTGGAACTTGAAGCAAAACTTGATAAAGGACATTATATCCAGTTGACAATTAAATATGAAAAACATGCTGAACAAAAAATAAATGACATTCTGCGAGATGCAATAGAGCACAGATCTGTTGATAATAAAGTAAGACGTGCCATTCAGAAAATGGAGAACCTGTATGATTACTGTCAGCGAATGGAAGCTATATATTTATACAAAACTAAACAAATAAGTGAGAACGATAGAAACATCATTAATACTATAGCCAAAGATGTTTTAATCTGGGTAGAAGATAGTCATATTATGGTTGGTACCACAAAGGAAATTGATGCTATACTTCAAAAACAGAAAGAAATTGAAGCAATTTGTGAGCCAATTCTGAAAAAGTATCAATTTAGTGTTAAAAATATGACACTAAAAGAATTCTATGAATTTGCAAGTGAAACTTAATAGCATGTAAGTCACATACTTGTTGCTTAGAATATTCAACTTAATGGTAGGTATTTATTGAAATAACCAACGGCAAACTAAACGTTTTATTTAAATAAAGTATTGAACAGTGCATTTACACATTAACGAAGAACATAACAACCTTACCCTACCGAGGGCCACATTCAAGTGAAGTTAGTACACAGTACAGTTCTACGAAAAACTAAAAGTCACTAACAACTATAGAACCTTACAAAACTATAAACACTATATTTTGAATTATATCTAACACTTCCTTTCAAAATATAGTTAGCTTAAAACAATTACACCAAGCAAAGCTCTTAATTTTGAAAACCTTACTCGAGCTAATGGTTCGGTCAAAACATCAGCAACTTGATCGTCACCTTATGCTCAACACTAAGTTCACATTCACCAAATTTATCACGTATAAAATGAAATTTTACATCAATATGTTTAGAACGCTTATAAAATTCAGGGCTTTTGACAAGTTTGATGGCACTCGCGTTGTCTACAAAAAGTGTCGGAGTGTGAATTATTTCAGATACTTCTGAGAGAAGCCGCTTCATTCAGATGATTTTTTTTACAGCTTCACTAGCAACTATGTACTCTGCTTCCATAGTTGATAGGACCACACATTTCTGCTTTTGGCTTGACCAGCTGATAGCACTACTATTGTACTTGCAGATCATACCACTTCTTGAACGTTTGGTTTCGACATCCCCACCGTAGTCTGCATCACTGTATGCTTCCAGTACACTGATTTTGTGGTTTGCCTGATCGCCTGGTACAGCAACCCAAATTCCATTGTTCCTTTCAGATACCTGAAGATGCTTTTCACTGCTCCCCAATTCGAAGCTCTGGGATGGGCCAATGCTTCCGATACCTTGCTAGCTGCATACATAATGTCACGTCTGTTGGCAACCGCTAAGTACATCAGACTGCCCACAGCTTCACGATACGGAACGTCAGCCTCCAGCAGCAAATCATGGTCTTTATCAGCAGTACTACACTACAGTCACTTTATATAAACAGTCTGGCCATATGAAATGTCACTTTTGACAGAAGACATAATATGGCCGACTCCAGTAGCGGGTCAAAACCAGTGGCGGGGTTGGGGTTGGAAATTGCTAATAGTTTAATTAAATAAATGCTTAGTATAAGTATATACCTACACGACTAAATAGTAAACCAAACAATGCCGTATCAATGAGATATTATACCAGGTGTCTTAAAATGAATTACATCTAGTATGCTTTGAATTTCCCATAATGCAATCTAAAATTTTACTTGAAATTGGCAAGACTGTAAGTCTATGTCAAATTTGAGGTTAGCAGGTTAGGTTTTCCATCACTTTTGACACAGACTGGCGCAAAACCTAACCTACTTAACTCGAATTTGACATAGACTTACAGTCTTGCCAATTTCAATAAAATTTTAGATTGCATTATGGAAAATTCAAAGCATACTAGATGTATTTCATTTTAAGACACCCGGTACATTTTATTTACAGTTAGTGCTCACATAAATAATAATAAATCTACAGAACTTAAAGTGATCCCAAAACCAATAAAACAGTGGATATATAGTCTAATACGCTTAAAATTACTATTTCCTAACTTCCCACTTAATTTATATAGCTTACATTGTGCATTGCAACAGATTTGCAACAGTATTTACTTTTGTGTATTTTGCTTTTTCGTTTTCGTTTCAGCTATTCTTAAACGAACGTCGAGAACTTTGGATATAATAAATTTTTCTAATTAAATTGATGAAAAGTTGCAATATATTTTACATCAACAATATGCATTTTATTTATATAAAGTGCTTTTTCATTTAGATTCTATTCTGATCTTTTATGTTATTCTAATATGCGCGATTAACCTGTTTGGCCACAAGCCCCAGCTTTTCATCTTAATACCATGTTCAGATCTATTTTTGTATGCAAATGCACAAGACTCCATACTTAAAATTTAAACGTCGATAAAATCAGGTTTTTCGGAGTAGTTAATAATTTCTGTCACCGTTAAAGACATTGGTATTTTCAATGGCTGTAGGCTCCGAAGCAGAGGATGAGAAAGTAAATAATTTCGAAACAGCATTATCCTTAAGTCCTTTTTGCCATCAACTCGTGCTTTTTCACACAATCTGCAAAATGCTTCTCACAAATTCTTGAATTACTATTAGGGTACCAATTTTCTCTATTATTTATTTTGTCCACAAGTTCTGTCTGTCCTTATTCCTAGGGAAACTTTCCGTTAACACGCATTTTTCAGATTGGCTTTTGCATCCGACTGCACAGCAAAACCCCATATCTGAAGCAAAATTTTTGAAATCGACACATTTCTTTAAACCTTGTCAACTTAACGTGAATAAAATATAGTTGTAGTTGTTTCTTATTAAACGATTTTTATTGATTGAATGTCAAATCAATATCTGAATAAATGTGACTTTGACGTTTTCGAAATTTAAATGTTATTGTCAAAATGACGTTAGACATAAAATAGCAGCACCACTGGGAATCGTGACCATATATGACCAGACTAACTTAACGTTAGTGTATATAAAGCGACTGTAGTCCCCACTGCGTTTGACTCGTCCATCCGAAACCGCTCCAGAATCCTCCTGATATAGGCATGTTGTCCTATAAAAATAGAATTATTTTTTAGCCTAACAATTTGTATGCCCACAAAACAGTTCATTTAACCAAAAGTTATTTTAAACTGCACAGAAAATGTTCCTGTACTTTCTGATCGTTTATTATATGCTGGGAAATTTGGTCTCGTAGTTCTTGGAGCTCAAGTCTGTGTAAGTCGTCTTGGATTTCGTTGAGGATTCGTGCTTCCGACACGTGCTTACTATTGTATCCAAGCAAGGCTTCCATGGGAGTAGCATTGATACCCTTGTCGACAGATGTATTGAGGGCACTTTGGACTTGCTTGACATACTTGTCCCAGTCATCTGTATCGTTCCCAGCAGCTGTGGTTGCTAAGGCGCTAACTATTGTCTTGTTGTATCGTTCGCATTGCCCGTTCGCTCTGGGTGATGCCACCGTGTTCAAGATGTGTTTTGTTCCATAGGTTTGGCAAAACGTTTTGAAACTTTGTGACATAAATGCGGTTCCCCTATCGCTAATTATTCGGGTTGGTACGCCAAACAAGTGTATAATGTTTGTTAATATTTTTATTACGTGTTTCACTTTCTGATCTCGCACTGGTTCGATTACTGTTTATAATACGCGGAGCTTAGACACGCTTTGATGTATTTTATCACGAAGCGTCCCATTCCGGCAAACCAATAATTGGCTCGAAGTCTGTGTAGGGTCTTTTCAACACTGAGATGTCCAGCATCGTCGTGGCACAAACGGCATACTTGCATACGGGCTGCTCTTGGAACTACCCATGCTCTTCTCCCTTTCTCAAGTTTTCTGTATAATTTTTTGTCCCTAATTTCATACTCATTAAAGTGTTATTTCGTAGTCATATCACGTTCCTCATGTGTTAAAATATTCGTAATTCTGTTCGATTGTTCGTCCTGTAATTCTGCAGCTGTTATCCAATCGCTCTCTGTCAAGTTTATTAGATAAATTTCTACCTCCATAGGGTTTCTACTTAGGGCATCCACGTGCGTCATCCTGGTGCCTGGCCTGTATTCTATTTCAAAAACAAATTCTTCGATGTCTAGCCACCATCTACCAATATGCGGTAATAGGTCTCTTTTGGAAAATGTTGTTCTAAGGGCGTTGCAGTCTGTGATGACAGTAAACGGGATGCCTATAAGATAGACGCAAAAGTATCGTAAGGCTAATACTATTGCCATGGTCTCAAGTTCGTAGGAATGATACTGCCTTTGATCTGTGGTGGTTTGTCTACTAAAATACGAAACAAAATGTGGCTGCCCTTGATTATCGAATTGCATTAGCATAGCAAGCGCCAGCGTGGCTCGGTCGTAGCATTGGACTGCGGCGCGGAAGTCTGGAGTTCAAATCCCAGATTGAGGCCTGGCGGGCGGCCTACCCAGTCGCTTTAAATAATTGGGGACCTGCGTTCGAAAGAATAAGGGGTAATAATGCGTGAGGCTCACCACATCACCACATGTCATGAATTTGACACGCGACAGCCGGGTGTGAGAGCGAGGATACGGAAGCTCTGACCTTCCGCCTTGCAGGCCAAGCTCCTTCATGGAGTGTTAGTGCCTCACCATTAGCATAGCACCTATGCCAACGCAAGATGCATCCGTATGTAGCTCCGTCTTTAGTTGTGGATCAAATATTGAAAGTATCGGGTTTGAGGTTAAAATTATTTTGATTTCCTGAAATGCGTTTTCTTGGGGTTCATCCCAGATCCATCTAACATCCTTTCGCGTTAGGCGTGTGAGTGGTTCGACAATGGTTGCATGGTTTTTGATAAATTTTCGAAAGTAACTTGATAATCCAAGAAACTGGCGTACTTGTTTCACGGTTTTAGGCGCAGGTATATTAGTGATTGCTACCACCTTTTGTTGACCAGGCGCTACCCTGGCTGCACTTCTCTCGTCCAAGGTAATTAATTTTGGTTTGAAAGAATGTACATTTGCTCGGTTTTAACGTAAGATTATGCTCTCGTAATTTAGTTACCACTTCTCGTAAGTGCTGTAATCATTCTTGTAGGGTTGAGGACGGTAGAATTATATCGTCAATGTATGGGAATGCATTTTTATTCAACAGTGGGCCTAGTACTGTGTTTATTAAGCGTAGGAAAACTGCTGGAGCATTGCATAAGCCGAATGGTACTCTCAAAAGTTCGTAATGGCCCTCGGGCGTCAGGAAG
Source organism: Agriotes lineatus (assembly GCA_940337035.1). Lineage (NCBI taxonomy): Eukaryota > Metazoa > Arthropoda > Insecta > Coleoptera > Elateridae > Agriotes > Agriotes lineatus. The sequence continues at coordinate 86,009 of CALNHX010002839.1, forward strand.
GCCGTTTTCTCGATGGAATTTTCCGCCATTGGCACCTGGTAAAATCCTGACGCCAAGTTCCGGGTTGTAAAGTACTTTTTTCCACCCAATCGGTCTATCTGTTTTTCTATTAACGGGAGGGGTATCGGTCCTTGACTGTGATTGCATTCAGTTTCTGATAGTCGATACATAATCGATATTCTCCTGTTTTCTTTTTAACCAAAATCATTGGACTAGCATACGGAGATCGTGAGTCGCGAATAAGGTTGTTTTTCAATAACTCACCTATTATTTCGCGTAAAATTATCTTTTCCGTCTCGGGCATACGATATGGCTGATAAACCACAAGTGTTTCGGTTATGCATTTAATTTCCATAGCGATAGTGCTTGTTTTTCCTAAATCACTCATTGTCGACGATATGCAGTCGGAAAATTTGTTTAAAAGTGCAATACACTTTTGTTTGTGTTCTTGGCTTACGTCTCTTGGCTTACGTCCTCGAAATTGATAGCATCTCTGCCTGTTATTTCGGTACTTTTGCAGTCTATAGCATTGACTACTTGTTTGGCTAACGGAGGTAATTGTCAAAGTATTACGCTCTTCTCACGTTTAATTAGTATTATTTGACGCTGATCAAAAAAATCTCTCCCAACTATCAAATTATACATAATATGCTCGTCAGGGACAATAGAAAAGACATTTAGTGTGTTCGTGACCTAAGCCATTGCAATTTCCACACTCAAGCAGTTTCTTGCTAAATGTCCCCGCATACCAAAATTAAAACAAGCAAGCGATCGGATTGCTGTCACATTACTTTGGAATTTATTAGCTTTGTTTATTTGTCCTTCAGATGATTTAAAGCTTGGTCCCGAGGGTCACTTCTGCACGGCATATTACCCATTGTATTAAGATAAGCATACAGCACATTTGGGTCAACATGTTACGCAGAGCGAACCGTTCGAGCTATGCTTTCATTGGTGATTTGGTGATTTCCCTATCGTATACGGGAATAAGACATTCATCACCAGCATGCGTAACTAGGTCTGCGTTTCAGGTTTTGGATTTCTTCCTTTAATCATTTTAATTCTTGCCTTGTCTCGTTCTCGTCACTAGATGAAGTATCGCCACTGCTTGAAGATTGTCGTTGTTGTGATTTTCCTCCAGCTTTCCGTGTTGAACGTTTCATCGTTATTCGTCACAAACTAAATCTCACTGTACGGCACTGTTCTCTATCCCACTTCTGACTGTAAGAAAAATGCCCAGAAAATAAATATTTATCGTTTATTGGCCTTATTACAACTTATTCAACTTCCGTAATAGTTAACAGATTAATATACCAATCAGGACGGCGGCTAAAATGTAACTGTCCAGTGTCCAGGTTCTTGCGGGATATAGTCACCCGTTGCTGATGTAACCTTTTCCTCAAATTGTTATATCTACAAGGACGCTGGACGTGCTGATAGCCTAACACTAAGTTTGAATTTTTCGAGCTAGCTACAAGGCCATCATCCACATATAATGCAATAATGATTTTAGATTTCCCTGTCTTTTTAATGAACAAACATAGAACAGCAACACTTTGATTAAACTGTAATTTATTTAAAAAGCTACAAAGGGCTTGTTTCAACACCTGGTGGCCTGCTTTAGTCCATACAAGCTTCGGTTGAGCTTGCAAACACGACCACTTCCATCATTGAATCCCTCCGGTTGGCTCATATAAACCTCTTCCTGAAGTGTTACATACAGGCACGCCGTCTTCACATCAAACTGCAAAAGTTGTAGACCTTCCGAAGCTGCAACACTCAGTACAGATCGCACTGTATCGAAACGTACCACAGGGCTGAAGGTTTCTTCATAATCCTGCCCTGCTTTCTGAGCAAAGCCTTTTGCAACTAGTCTTGCTTTGTAGTGGTCAACGGATCCATCCGCTTCAAATTTAGCATGAAGCACCCATCGACATCCAATTACTTTTTGATTTAGCGGTGTCTCCACTAACTCCCACGTGTTATTTTCTTTTAATGAAGCCAGCTCCTCATTCATTGCAGCTTTCCGTTGATCTGCTTCGCTGCTCTGCATAGCTACACCGCTGCACCATACGAGCTCGGAGTCGAACACTCTGCAAAAAAGACATAATCACGCAAATAGGACACCTTGTTAATTTTCCGGCGCCCTATTCTTTTCTCCGCTTGTCCTTCTGCTTTGTTACTTGACAATGTTTGAACGGCAGTGGCTTCCTTCACGACAACAGCTTCCTCCAACTCACTGACTTCCGCCAAAGGTAAAACTTGGAGCTCTGGTTTTTCTTCATCTTTTACAAGCGACACATGAAGTTTTAATCTTGAAGATGACGTTGCGATTGAGAATAACTATTTTGTTCTTCTATCCACACTCGATAGCCATCTTTATCGCCACAATAGCCAACAAGTTGTCCAAGAATACCTTTTTATCCCATTTCTGTCGTTTTTTTCACTTCACCATTCCCCATTTGAACTTCTCGCGGAATTTCAAAAAGTTCATAAGATATGCAGTAGTTCTTATTGCGTGTCATATGCGTTGACGCACCATAAGATATGCAGTAGTTCTTATTGTGTGTCATATGCGTTGACGCACCCAAATCCGCAAGCCACTGTTCTCTGTCTGTCATACCTTCGATGCACCCGAATGCTTCACCTGATGGTGCCACTTGCCTTTTTGAATTCGATGCACTTCCGCTACTCTTGATGGGCAATTTCTCGCAAAATGTTCTCCTTTATGACACTTGAAGCACTTCCGCTTGGCTTTGTCAATTTTCCATTAGCCATCTTCGTCTTGGTAGCTACCAAGGCCGATGAATTGCTTCGTCTTTCAGGTAACCTCATTTCAATGAGACGGAGTCTTTCGGTTAATTTATTTGCCGTTCAATCTGCCAGACTCCCGCACACTTTTAAATTCGAAATATTCACCTGGCAGCGTTGACATAATTCGACTCATTAGCAACAAGACTGGCAGCTCGTTATTAATCAATCGCTTCAGCTCGTCATTGAGCTCGCGAAAATTACGCTCAAGCCGAGAAGCCGAGAAAGATCTTTGTAACTCCTGAAAAAACTCTCCATCAGCCGATCCACTCGCTGTCCAGAACTCGACTCGTAAACCGAGAGCAATTTCTTCCAAACAGCTTCCGCAGTGTCACACTATAAATCGACGTTGGCGTCGTTAAGGCTGCTAACTATAATAAGTTGGGCCAAAGCGTCACATTTATTGAAAATTTTGACCTCCGACTCGAACGCTCTCTTCTGCTCCTCAGTTGCCTCTTGACCTGGCTTTGTAGGCACGATCTGGTTACCACAGGCGATGTGCAGGACATCGTGATGACGCAAAAGCAGTTCCATTTGCCTTCCCCACTTGCTCCAATTACTGGCACCTTCAATTTTCTAGTTGCATCTTGAAATCCATTATTCGAATTTTATAAAAGCCCACGCAAACCAAACACTGAAAAGTATTCGTTTTTTGGGACCACGTGGTGTCGTTCACGTTTACACTATTTGCACGTTTTATTCCAATCTTAATACACAGTTACGAACGTGCTGTGCTCATAACCTATTGAAATAACAAACGACAAACTAAACGTTTTAAAGTATTGAATAGTGCATTTACACATTAACGAAAGAACATAACAACCTTACCCTACCGAGGACCGCGTTCAAGTGAAGTTAGGACACAGTACAGTTCTACGAAAAACTAAAAGTCACTAACAACTAGAACCTTACAAAACTATAAACACTAGATTTTGAATTATATCTAATAATATTTTTTACACATCATATTTTATATTTAAAAAAATGCAGTATAGTCATTAAGCAAGTAACATGGGAATCAAAACTAAAATATTTGTTATTTAATAAAGTAGAAATTAATTAATTAATATTCAACTATGTATCAAGACTATTCTGTCTTATTTTTGTTTCTAGTGGTAGAACCTTACACCCGAAAGGGTAGAAAGACTTTAGAATTAAGTAAGTAAGTACTTAAGTATTATATCGTATTATATTGTATTGCTTATTAAGCAAGTTTTTTTTGTGAATTATTCAGCATTATAGCACAAATAAATTTTGTAGTGTACCTACCTATATTATTTACATTGTTATTTGAATTTTCTTTTTATACAAATAACTCCATATTAGAGATAGAGGTAATTGGTAGTAGCTCGAACTAAGTATTTTCCCTTTTATCAGACAGTAGCGGTATTGTGTTATTTACAACAAACTGTTTCGACTAAAGAAACGTCCTGCTTTTAAAGTTTCGTTATCGCTTTACTAACAAAGCTATCGTTACATTTAATAAATGCCAAATTTTGACGTAGCTCCCTATTTTTTAAAACGTTAAGACAATCCTTTACTGACTATGAAGGTACTTCAGAAATACAACGCCGCTTCCAGCCATGTCCCCCATCTAGTCGTAATTGATTTAGGCGGTAATGGCACGTCAGGAATCTCTTAAAATGCTGCACCCTCAAAGGAGCCTAACAATTTTTTTTGCCATTTGTAATTAACTTATTAACGGATAGAAACTGCAGTTGTATAATTTCGGCTACCTTATTCAGTCCGTGTGCAAGACATGTGACCATAATTTTTTCATAAAATATTTTCAAATTTTTACCAACCTTAAGCATATATGCAGCGACGTCCGAAATCATCGGCAGAGTTTTGTCACGAGGTACTGCATTTGGAAGATAAAAAGACGTTAAGCTGTCATTTAAAAACCGTGTAACTGTGTCACTGTTTGTTTTAGGCAACTCGTGGCAGCTGACAACATATCCCTTTGCAGGAATATCTTCAAGAATTAGGTAAGTAAAGTAAAGTTTGGGCACTTCATTTTATCTAGGAACATGGCCTGAGAGTCAGGGTCGCCGAAATATCTCTTCGAAACCCAGTCACCTGGCACACCGTTCACGGCGTACTAGGTGATGTGGTTACCATCACGCCTTCGACAACTGCCTTAATTTCCCTACTTCCACAACCGTGGTTTTGGTACCCAATTTTTAAAGCAACTGAGTGGTTTTTTAGCACTTAAATATTACAACCAGTTACCCAAAAGCATTAGAGAATTACCAGTCAAACAATTAAAACAAACACAAAATTTTTAATACAAAAAGCGTACTATTTGTGTACTGATTTTTTATTAACATGTGATCAGATAGGAGCCTATAAATAGCATTAGGAAATAGTTGACTTTTAATGTGTTGTAATGTAATTGTACTAATTGTTTCTTACGTTTGTGAATTGTATATTATTCTTGACTTGTGTAAATGCTGTTTGTATGTATACTCCATTTACTTGACATCTGCACTGTCAGTGTCAACATTTAAAAGAATGTCTTGACTATACCTCAAAATTAGTATATTATGGGACAAGTGGTTGAAATAAAATTTCAACGTTGAGAGTGGTTTTTTTCAACGAGCGAAGCGAGTTGAAAAAAGTAACTCGAGACTTTGAAATTTTATTAGCCACGAGTTGCATATACTATTTTTTCTACGAATTTTTAAAATAAACGTTAATAAACCATTTTTGTATTATTTTTGATATACATTAACTGTAATAGAACAATTTGTGCAATTAGCACCAGTTATATTTATACATTTATCGGAAGTATTTGTATTAATTTGACAGGACTCATCAGGAATAACTGAACTTGAGCTTGAACTTGGTGATGGTTTATCTATAAATAACTTGGTCGCTATATCTTTTCTTACAGATAAAGATTCATCGATGTAATTTTCAGCTACAGCCGACGATTTCCATCCGCCGTGTCTTTTCAACATAGTTATGTTGCCTCCTGCGTTAACTAACATAGTGGCAGAAGTTCTTCGCATTGCATGTCCTGTGTACTCTTGCGGATTGCTTAATTTTAAATAAGTAGCTATGGTTTTTGGCACTGCGCTAATTTTATTTATGCCAACAAATTGCCTTGTACACTTTCCAGCTTGATAATTGCAAATCAATCTTAAATTTTCTAAATCTGGAGGACGGAGTGATAGATACTTTTTGCACACTTCAACGTATTCCTGAGGAATAACAAACTTTCTTGTGGTTTTGTTTTTGGTGTCTAGAAGTGTTACTACAATTATATCTTCAGTGGTTTCAATATCTGTCAATTTTAACTTATAAAGTTCGTCGCACCGACAAGCACCCGAAATTCCAAATATAAGTACGACCTGTAACGAATGGAAAGTTAAATGAATTTCTTTTTTTTAACATACCTTTGTCAACAAGTAAACATGATCAGGAGCTTCAATTAGAAGTTTGGCTATCTCTTCTTTTGTAAAGGTTTTAGATTTTTTTGGATGATACCCATCTGATTTTCGTTTTAAAAATGACCGTAACTTTAAATACTTTGAAATATCGACGTCATTTTTGATCGAAACAGTAGTCCTCAGCATCGAGTACTGGGCCCAAAGAGTTGAGGGTTTCTTCACTTCAGCCAATTCTGCAAAATAAGCTCCGAAGACTTATTCAGAAAATGATTTGCTTTGTTTTTTAGTTCCCCAGTCCATAAACTTTTTATAAGTGAACTCGTAAATGTGTTTCGACCTGGGAGGAATTAAATCAGAAAATGCATTATCAGGCGCTTTTATAATTTCTTCTTGCTCTACATCACTATCATCGCTCATTTAAAAAAATTAATGAATGCACTTTAGAAAACATTAATCATAAAGTGACATTTCTGTTTGCTCAGACAATAAAGTGACATTTCTCTTGTCAACAATTGAATGTCAAACAGTTTGAAATCCCGGTAGTCCGAGCAGTTCAATCTCTAGTGGTTGAAATGCGACTTCAACCACCAGAATCAATGTCAAAATGACTGATTTCAATGTCATGAGTAGAAAAATAATGTGTTTTTTATTAGACTGTACAGTAATTTAATTGTTAAAATGTGAAAAATAGCAGTGGTGCCAACATAATGTTAGTTTGACAGTGCAGATGTCAAGTAAATGGGACTAAAGACGAGCGGCTAAAGTTAGGATGGCGTACCAACGTTGCCAGTTCGTGCACTGATGGATAAAGCGGCAAACTTAAAACATACAAACTAATATGTTTTAAATTACAATGATACGTATATTAACTCAAAAATTTACCGTAACAGCAAGTGGTATGATTACGCATAAATTCTCCAAAATTTACTACATTATATTTACTTTAATTTTCTTTTAGAGCAGCCAAATGACATATTAATTTGTTTAATTAATAAAAATCAGGTTGTTTACACATTTTATATTTTTTATTAACAAATATTTAGATATAATATAGGTATTAATTTAAATAATTAATAATTATTTGTTATAGTTAACCTTATCAAATCAAGGGAAGTTTACTATTCTATTACCAAAGTTTTTTTTTATTACCAAAGTTTATTTTATTGCACCTAGGTGCAGAACACCTATATGTGCACTTTTATCCAATGTAGTGTTGTAAAAAACGCGTTTTTTTTAAATCGAATAAAAAACCTTTAAAAAACTACAAAACACGGTTTTTTTTTGTTTTTTATTCATTTTTGTAACTGGCGGCACGTTTTGGTAGGTATGGTTGGCAGCAGGTAAGCAAATGACAAAATTTAAACTTATTTTGATTTTACATGCCCTTTAAAGTTCAAGAAAACTACAGCACAGACTAGACAAATGTTTAATAAACAAAAGTAACATTTTATACCTACTGCCTACTCGTATTACTCACAGAACAGCAAAGCGTATGCATGCGTCTATGCGAGCACCCCTGCCCCACCCCCACTGTTGGAAGTTGTTTTAAGCTGGACCTAGCTCCAAAACTGTCGAGCTGATCGACGAATCAAATTATGTTAAATATTAGTGATTCATCAGAGTCATAAGACAGTGACATGGGCGACGTAAACTGCATGGACACTAACTCCGAATCAGTTGAGGAGTCAGCCATGTCTGTTAGCGAGTAATTTCTGCATTATTATAATTTCAACATCCACTTTGGCTATGAAATGTAATACATTATTTTTCTTTAGAAATATTTGTTTTTTTTTGTTATTATAAATTCTATAATGCACTTTACCTATGAAATGTATTATTTTTATTTATAAATATCTGTTTTTTGTTTTTCCAAAGAATATTACTTGTTGTTATTCACTAAATTTTAATTCTGAAAAAAACCTATTTTAAAAAAAACCAGACTGCTCGGTTTTTTTGCAAAAAAAAAAGGTTTAAAAAAAAAAAACGAACGGTTTTTTTATAGTTACATCACTAATCCAATGTATTTTACAATAAACATTATAACTAACACATTATAACAACAATAATTGCTGTTACAATATTAGAAGATAACAATATGATACTAATATAAATGAAACAATTAACTAAAAATTTAGTAAATTTTATTGAAATAAAATATTTACATTTTTTGTTAAATGCAACACAAAATTAATAAAAAAGTTAACAATTTATAAGTAACAATGATCATTTCTGGAATCCATAGATGTAACTGATGACGAAGTACCATACAATGTTTCAGTAATTACTTCAGTTTCTTCAAGATTAGGTTTTCGATTCCTACAGTTTTTGTTTTTATTTTTTTACAAGTTAAGTAAAAAGATGTTTGTTTACAGATCTTTTTGTCAGCGGGCTCTTTAATATATTCTGTTTTTAAATTAACCTTTTTTGTTTCTACATCACTCGTCATTTCAGATTTTTTTATATTTTCTAGAATATGCTTTAATTGCTCAGTTAAATATTCCGATTTATTGGTTTTAATTTTTTGGACTAAACTTAAAGCTCTTGAAGTAATTTCATTCGCAATTTTGCTAGGTCATCAATAATATTGTGAAGATCATGATCTTTACTTCCTACTGCTGTTTTAATTATATAATTGTCACTGAGAGAAGACTTACAATAATTCAATGCAATATAATGGATATGTTTACATATTACTGTTCTTATATTAAAATCTAAACTGCGCAAGTAAATGTATGCAAACAAATGTGACAATGGAGCAAATTATTGGGCAACACATTTTCCATCATAGATATTTTGAAGTACCGTATGTTTAGTTTTACTAGAATTATTGGTGATTGAAAAAACATTCATACCAAGTAATTCTACACTAAATTTAGCAGATATGGCTATAGTTAGTTCTAAAAGTGCACATACAGCTGTTCTGCACCTAGATGCAATAAAATAAACTTTAGTAATAAAAAAAAAACTTTGGTAGTAGAATAGTAAACTTCCCTTGATTTGATAAGATTAACTATAACAAATAATTATTAATTATTTAAATTAATAATTATATTATATCTAAATTTTTGTTAATAAAAAATATAAAATGTATAAATAACCTGATTTTTATTAATGTAACAAATGAATATAAGTCATTTGGCTTCTCTAAAAGAAAATTAAAGTAAATATAATTTAGTAAATTTTGGAGAATTTATGCGTAATTATACCACTTGCTGTTACGGTAAATTTTTGAGTTAATATACGTATCATTGTAATTTAAAACATATTAGTTTGAAAGTTTAAGTTTCCCGCTTTATCCATCAGTGCACGAACTGGCAACGTTGGTACGCCGTCCTAACTTTAGCCGCTCGTGGACTAAAGTACGTTTTTTTTTCTATAATAATTTTCAAGGTCAACTTTCTAGGGGATAAGTTGCATTCCTGCAGGGTCCCTAGTTTTAATAATGTTGGTACATAGATTTTTAGTTCTTTTCTTCCACTAAAAAAATGATTGTCATTTTGACAGATATGTCATAATTTAATATCGCTTGCTTCATTTTTGCATTTAAAATATTTCTTGGTTTTCTTTTTTTATCCGATATAATTGATGATGATGATGATTCCATGTTAAAAAAAGAAAGAGTTCAAATTAAGAAACTTTGACATTGAAAATTGACACATAACCATAATTTTGAAAAAGTTCTACCAACACGAGGTATAAAAATTTCCTAGCGTTTTAATCACATATCTACCAACATTGTAACACTTCGACAGTTATTATAGAAAAACAACGTACTATATATATAGCACCAATAAACTGATTTGATTTGATTTGTTATTAGTTTTCTGTTAATTCCATGTTTGTACTTGTGGCTGATTGTCTATTTGTTGTGGTTGTTGGCTTTTGTCTCCAACTATTTGAGCAAAGGAAGTACCTGGTTGAACCAGTTGCGAGTTTTGCCTGGGTGTAAGCGGTGGAAATTTACGTGTTTGAATTTCTTTAGCCACTAAGCACCCTCTGTAGTTTGCAGGATGATTACCTGGCCAATTGACCACGGCCTCCTGGATTAATGCGAGATTGACGTCTCTAAGCAGCCCGCCGCATTTTTAGTTCAAAGCAATTTTTATAGTTTGTAGAGGCGCTCCAGTACGTTGCGCTTGTGCCCTTGGTTGCATACGTCCACGGCCTCCTGGATTAATATTAATCTAGGAAGTCGTGCCTACGTTACAGATAATTTATCAAAAACCCAACAGACGGCGCCAAAGTACGTTGGCCTCAGAATCACAAAAATTATACAAATGTGGCGGGCCGCGTAGAGACGTCAGTCTCGCACTAATCCAGGAGGCCGTGCAATTGACACACTTAACATTTTTACTCCTTTCTTTTCTTTCAGTCTTTTGTCAGATATTCTCCAGCACATTTCACACATCTTGGTGTTCTATGACAATACTTCTTAGAGTGACCAAACCTTTGGAATTTTAGGCATTACATTACTGCATGCTTAAAGTGTGGGGTTTCGAATGTAATTCTTGATTTCAATAATTGTACATTATTTTTTTTTGTAATTGTATTTATTAGCAATCAGAATTTACATTCTATGAGCTAATTTTATGTCCGACTATATGATTACATACATATATAAAGTATACATAGAATCAATTGGCATGTTGAGGATTGTGTCCTGTGGCGTTACCTCTATTTCCTTATTTGAGATCTATGAGCTAGGAGCGTTTCAGTCTTCTATTACCATCAGTAATTGAAAGTGGTTCCAACAAAGGATTGGTGTGTGATTGTAGTTTCATAATGTTTGTTACTTCTCTCGTGAATGACTTCGTGTATGTAAGGAACTTTGAGGTCAATGTGGATAGTGAGGTTAGACACGTACCAGGGTGCATCTACAATCATTCTAAGGATTTTTGCTTGGCTTCGTTGAATGATAGCTGTATTGGACTTGCTGGCGCAGCCCCAAAGCTCTATTCCATAAGTCCATATTGGTTTAATTATTGCCTTATAAATTAGCAGTTTATTTTCTAGAAAAAGTTTTGATTTTCTCGTTATTAATTTGCAAAGTTGGACTGCGGTCTTTTCTGAGCGTAAAAATGTTATATGCTTGGATTTTTGTCCATTTTTGGAGCCATCTTTGGAGTGATCTTAGATGATCTTGTACGTAGGCCACTGCAACTGCTGGATTTTCGTGTTTAGCCAGAATAATTGTATCGTCTGCAAACGTGCCTATGGTTGGGTTTTCACCTATCGGTATATCTGCTGTATAGAGTGTATATAGTAGTGGTCCTATAACACTACCCTGCGGGACACCTGCATTTATAGGATTTAGATTAGACGTTTCACTGTTATATTTGGTCTGGAATTGTCGATTAGTTAAATACGATTTTAATAAATTGAAGTATGCTGATGGTAGGGTACTTTTGATTTTTATTAACAGGCCGGGGTGCCAGACCTTATCGAAGGCCTGGCTTACGTCCAAAAATACCGCTGTGCAATATTGTTGACACTGTTGAGTTGTCGAATGAGCTTCACGAAATCCAAACTGGTGGTCTGGGATCCAATTTTGTGGCATGTCATCCTTAATTCGTCGAAGTACTAACTTTTCTAGCAACTTGAATACAATTGGTAACAAACTTATTGGTCTATATGATGTAACTTCAGTTGGTTCTTTGCCAGGTTTTAAAATCATAATGATCTGCGCAGTTTTCATTTTTGTTGGCCAGTATCCCAGTCTTAAGATGGCATTGAATATGTATGTCAGTAATACTACACCCTTTTTTGGTAATTCTTTTAACATTTTTCCTGTTATCATATCGATGCCCGGTGCTTTTTTGGGGTTCAGTAGCTTAATTTCTTCCTTAATTTCCTTTGGCGTGACTGGTTTGTACCGGATATGATAAGGATTCTTCGATATCCCTGTCCTGTTCACTGTTATGGGGGGTGAATACTTTGACAAGATGTTTTGCATACAGGTCTGCTTTTTGCTTATCACTTTTTGCCCAAGGCCCTGCAACAATAATTGTACATCTCTTTGTTTTGTTCACTTTGTTCTAATTCAACAAAGAACATTGGTAAGGGTGTTTTATTTACTGTATGTTTAATATTCTATGTTAAGTAGGTACTTTGTGTCCATGGGAGTTAATTTCTTTTGTGAGTTCGTTTACATCGACGGTAGAATGCATGTTGCGCTACTCTGAATTTTCTGTCCTGTTTGTGCTGGAAGGAATGGATTCCGTATTTCTATCTTTCAAAATTTGATGACAGTACTATAATCCTTGGTATGGCTTAATTGGAATTTGGCTTGTGTATTAATTATTAGCTTGATAAAATATTTGTCTTTGTTTCCGATATCTATAGTCTGTTCTTTTTACTTCCTTTTACTATAAAGGAAGTATTGGACTCACCCCAAAAATTCGAAATTGAGTTTTCAACGGATCTTCACGTTTTAGAGTCCCCTGATCCCAAAAAACATATTTTTTTTCATTGGTCTGTCTGTCTGTCTGTCTGTCTGTCTGTGAACAGAATATCTCAAAAACGAAAAGAGGTATTGCGTTGAAACTTCATATATAAGTTTTGTGTACTATGTAGATGAGACAGCAAGCTTTTGAAGAAAATCACATAACCGGAAGTAGGTGTTTACTCTTGCGATTTTTCAATTTTTTTCGATTTTTTCAAAAACGGCTCTAACGATTTTTTTTAAACTTTACATTTTTCTTACATTTTTAATGTGTATTGATGTGAGATAGGTGATTTTCCAGTTGAATACTTCTAAAGTGGGTTTCTTTTGTTTTTTTTTTCTATTTTTTTATTAACTCCTATTTTAAATAAAACACCCGGTATATTATTACATTTTTGAATTCACCTTAAAATTATAGAGAAAATTTGTCTCTTCAACTAACACTCGATTTTGTACCGTTTTTGTAGAATTTGTAATTTTTGAAAATTTTTAACAAATAGTTAAAAATTAAAAATGAAATTTTCGACTAATTATAAGATCACTGTAAAAGGAAGTTCTGTGAGTGTATCACACCAGATTTTTTGCTTTATGATTCAGAGCAGGCTTTGCATTTGCATTTTTGTAACAGTGTAGATGGTTGGTTGCAAATAAAAAACCCTAGCTACGTCAAAAACGTATTAAACTGTCATCAATGTGTTAACTTAAAAGCAGTATTACGAGCCCAGGCTCATAATAGTTCGGCCGGCACACATTTGTGAGTAGGTGTTTTAATATAATGCGAAATCTATACAAATGGTGAAACATTTCAACAAAACTGTTACAACTACAATAAAATATAGACTTTTAACTTATAAAAATTGAAAACTATATTTAATTTACATAACGGATAATCTTTATATAACAAGAAATGTGGCTCAAGTCATGGATCATAATAGTTCGGCCGCCATTGCCATGAAATCGAGCCCATTAGTAAAAACAAAACACTCACTGAACAAATGAACAACGCAGCTGTCAGTATTATATATATATATATAAGTTCCTTTCACTCCTCTTGGGAGCATAGGGCTTCTACAAAGAGCTTCCATCTGGTCCTATTAGCGGCAATAGCTTTCACTTCTCCCCAAGACTTGCCCATGTTTTCGGCTTCTTTAAGTACAGAGCGTTTCCATGTCATCTTTGGACGCCCTCTTCTTCTGCTTCCTTGTGGGTTCCAATCAAGCGCCTCTCTCGCTATGCTGTTCCGAGGTGTTCGTAGGGTGTGGCCTATCCACTTCCACTTTCGCCGTTTTATTTGGGATTTCATGTTTTCTTCTTTCGTTCTTCTCCAAAGGTCTTCATTGTTAATAGTGTTTGGCCAATAGATGCGTAGGATTTTTCTAAGACATTTATTTATGAAAACCTGGATGCGATTTGTTATTTCATTTGTCACCATCCAAGATTCGCATCCGTACAATAACACAGATTTGACATTTGAGTTGAATAGGCGAAGTTTTGTATTGTATGAGTATTGTGATGAATTCCAAATTTTGTTCAAAAGACTAAACGCTCCTCTAGCTTTCTGAATTCTGCTTTTCATGTCTGCCAAAGATCCTCCGTCGTTAGTTATGATGCTGCCAAGGTAAGTAAAACTGGAAACCTCTTCTATGAGCTGATTTTGATAGAGGAACCTATTATGTGATTGGTTATTAATACGCATTTCTTTAGTTTTTCGGACATTTATCTTTAGCCCTACTTTGGATGCTTCTTCTTGTAAGCGGTGGAGTTTCTCGTTCATGTCATTGAAAGTGTGCGATAGGAGACAAATGTCATCAGCGTAATCTAGGTCTTCGAGTCTTTGTTGGAAATTCCATACTATGCCACGTTGAGTATTATTTGTTTCTGTTAGGACTTCATCCAGAATCAGATTAAATAATAGCGGAGAGAGGATACATCCTTGTTTAACTCCAATTTTTACTGGGATCGGATCACTTGCTTTCCCTTTATGACTTACTCGACATGAGGTGCCATGATAGAGTTCTTTGATGAGATTAATTATTTTTGTGGGAACACCTTTTGTAGCAAGCATCTTCCATATCGCTGAGTGAAGTAGGCTGTCGAAAGCTCTCTCGAAGTCTATAAATAGAATATAAAGTGAGGTGCGCCATTCGTAAGATTGTTCTATTATAAGACGTAAGGTGTTTATTTGTTCCGTGCAGGATCTGTGTGGTCTAAAGCCAGCTTGTTCTTTCCTCAGTTTTGGTTCTAGGTGCTTCGAAATTCTGGTTAGTAGTTTATTGATTGAATTAAGGAGTGTTATTCCTCTCCAGTTCTGACAAATAGTTTGATCGCCTTTCTTAGGAATTTTAATTATGAGCCCTTCCTTACACTGGTCTGGGATTGTCTCCGTAGTCCAAAAATCCATTATCAGTGGGTGAAGTACATCCGTTATTAATAAAGGACAAGCTTTAAGTATATCTGTTGGTATGTTATCAGGCCCAGGTGCTTTACCAGAATTGAGTCTCAGCAAGGCATGCGTGATTTCTCGTTTGGTGGGTAGTTCTATACTTATTCCGAGGGTATCGGGAGCTTGCTCTAGTTCATATTGTTCTGGGACTGCATTTTGTTCTGACACGTCTAGCATTTCTTTAAAGTGCTCATACCATCTACTTAGATGTTGGTCGTTAGTATAGAGTTTATTTCCAAGTTTATCTTTTAGGACCGGGCACTCATGTATGAAGTTTTTGTTGGCTAGTTGTTTTGTTATTTTGTATAGTTCTCTATTATTTCTCAGTTCAGCTGCAGTTTGCGCCCTTGTAGCCATCGTCTCTGTCCAGTTACGTTTATCTTTTCTTGCGCTTCTTTTAATGGCTGTGTTTGTTTCTTTGTACGCTCTTCGTAAAACATCCTTCAGTTCTTCCGTTTGAGCACTATGTATTTGACCTTTTATACGGCGTCTTCGTTCAATCAAGTCCCAGGTGGCTTGTGTTATCCACTCCTTTCTCTTTGGATTTTTCTTTCCTAACGTTTCTAGGCTGGCTTCTATAAGACATTTTTCAATTTGCTTCCAATTTTCGGTCTGGTTATCTTCCACTAGTTGTAGCAATTCCAATTTCCTTGATATATTTATTTTGAAATTTGATAGAGTCTCGCGGTTTTCTAGGCAGTCCAAGTTTAATTTTGTTCGATTTATTTTACTATTTGGTTTGATTGCAGCTACTTTTAATCTGACTGTGCCAATTACTAGGTGATGGTCACTAGCCACGTCAGCACCTCGGTAGCTGCGGACATCTAGTAGGGATCCTCTCCATTTTTTGCTAATCGCTAAGTGGTGAATTTGATTGGTAGTTCTGCTGTCTGGAGAGACCCAGGTTGCTTTATGTAATCGTTTGTGCGGAAATAATGTTCCACCTATAACCAAATGGTGATGCATGCATAAGTCTACGAAGAGTTCACCATTTTTATTTATTTGTCCTAACCCATGCTTTCCCATGACTTGTTCTACATTGACGTTGTCGCTGCCTACTTTGGCGTTGAGATCGCCCATTAATATGACAATGTCTGCTTTCTTTATTTCTCTTAGCGTGCTCGTTAACATGTCATAGAATGTACACTTGTCTTCATCGTTTGCAACTTCAGTTGGAGAGTAGCATTGTACAATGGTGATTTTCCTCACACGCGAATGAAACCGTGCTGTGATTATTCTGCTAGACACTGGTTTCCATTCCATCAGGCTTCTTCTTGCTGCTCTACTTAATAGTAGCCCAACCCCTCCCTCATGGTCTGCATCAGGAGGATTTCCCGAGAATATCAAGGTTTTTCCATCAATCGTAGTTATTTCACCGGTACCATTCCATCTGGTTTCGCTAAGTCCAAGAATTTCTAGATTATAGTTTTCCATTTCTTTTGTGACCTGGGCAAGTCGGGAAGGTTCCAGCATAGTTCGTATATTCCAAAAACCAATCCTTGTCCGAGTTTTCGCGCCAAAAGTCGTCATCGTGAAGTCCGTCCGGCTTCTCCTTGTATTAGTTTCAGTAATCGTGGGATTTAAGCTATACGGGTGATTGGCCCATCAGCCGATTCTGGGGATGGGGCTGCCATCTATAGCATCCAGACATGCCTCGGCTGAGCCGGAGTATATTATGGATATTCCGCCACTATTCGGTCGCCAGAGCCTCGTTCGTTTTTAGCAGGGGATACCGCGTGCAGGTGAGGTTGACGTTTGGATGACTAGGTTTTGGCGCCATCCCTTAACCCCCAGCTGTCAGTATTAGTTATTATTTATTTTTAAAGCATAATGCATCGTGGTAAGCCTTTAAGTAACGATTTGCGCTTGTCAATCATTAATGCTTATAAAAACAGCATTTCTGCACGTCGCATATCAGTTTCGCACTCAGTGCCGCGTTCTACTGTTCAAGATATTATCAATTTGTATAAATCAACTGATGGAGTTGACCAAAAAACCAAAACCGGCCGACCATCTACAATTACGAAAGCAAATAGGAGAGCTTTACATAGAATTGTAAAAACTAATAGACGGTTCAATACCAAAGAAATAACTGTTTTGTGGAGGGAAAGTATAGGCAAGGACATTTCGTTGTCTACAACAAAGAGAGCTATCAGAAAAATAGGATACAAATTCTATAAGGTTAACAGTTTGTTATCCTTTTTTTGGGTGAAAATTGTTGGCAACTTATACTATTTTTCTGACAGGGAAAAGAAAAGCCATTATTGACGACATTACAAAAACGTAATAGACTGAAATGGGCTAGGGAACATCAAAATTGGACTAAAAAAAATGGGAAAGTATAATTTGGAGTGATGAGTCGAAATTTGATGTTTGCATAGGTGATTCTCGCAAAAGAGTATTGCGGACATCCTCTGAGGCATATCATAATGATTGTCTAATAAGAAAAGTAAAGTTCCCAGCATCAGTCATGATATGGGGTTGTATGTCGGCAAAAGGTGTAGGTAAATTACATTTTATCGATGCAACAGTTAATACGCAGAAGTACAAAGGGATTCTGGAAGAAAGCTTTTTACCATCAATTGCACAATGCGCAACGAATGACGGTGACTTTATGTTCCAGCAGGACGGTGCACCGTGCCATACGGCATAAATTATTCGTACGTGGTTCCAGGACCATAACGTTCCACTACTAAAATGGACGTCTTCTAGTCCAAAGTTGTCTCCAATCGAGACACTTTGGCATAACATGAAGAAACAACTGCGGAAAAATCCAGCACGTACAGTACCTGAATTAAGAGCTACCTTCCAGAACATGTGGAATAATATTTCACCAGAAGAGTGTGCAAGACTTGTAAACACAATGCCTAGCAGAATTAAGGCAGTTATTGCTAATAAAGGCGATGTAGCCCAATATTAAAATCAGGCCGAACTATTATGACCCATCAGTTGAGCCACATTCCTTGTTATACAAAGATTATCCGGTATGTAAATTAAATATAGTTTTCAATTTTTATAAGTTAAAAGTCTATATTTTATTGTAGTTGTAATAGTTTTGTTGAAATGTTTCAGGATTTGTATAGATTTCGCATTATATTAAAGCACCTACTCAAAAATGTGTACCGGCCGAACTATTATGAGCCTGGGCTCGTATACTTAATAAGAGCTAAAATTACTGAACCGTTAGACATTAAATAAGATATTGCTTTATTTTAAGAACGTTGATTTAAATACGATTGTTATCTAACTGTACAGAAACATAATAACATTTTTCTACTTTGCGTTTATAATGGACTTATTGTGACACTGAAAACAGTTTCACAATGAAGCTATTATTAAACTGTTTTTGGTGAAATGTTATATCTTAAAGTTGGCAGTATTTGCTGCATATGTCAAATTATCAAACATCACATCAACTGTCAAATGCCAATGCAGTGTTTATTTGATTTGAAAAACGAAAACCACTCAAATAATAAAGCTGTCTCAAACGAATGGAATTTGTTAAAAACGGTAAAGAAAACTGAACATTTAACTATTTTTTGCAGCTGCACTATTAGTACTCGTATTGCAGTTATTGTGAATATTGATAGTTACAGTGCAGGTATCTTTAGCATTAATAGTTATGCCAGGCAGGTTTTGAGTCAGTATACTGTGTTGGTAATTTGTGTTTCCTTAAAGGTTCACATTCAGCTCATCTGGAATAATTGTTTTTTTCAACCTCAAAATTAAATAATGGTTCACTGGAGTAGGAAGTACTAGGTTGTGGTGAGCGAGTTGGGTTAAACATTTGGGCTACTTCTATTTTTTTCTGTAAAGATGTCTCGATGTAGCCTTCGGCTACTGCAAAAGATTTTCACCCTCCGTGCTGCTTAATTGTTATCAAATCACCACCCCTATTAGCCAAATGTGATGCACTTGACCGCCTAAAACAATGTCCAGTGTACCGTTCGAGGTTGGAAAGTTTTAGAAAAGAGGCTATAATTTTCGGAACCTGACCAATCTTATTAATACCGATCGGACCTGTTATGCAGCGTCCGTTTCGATAGGTCAAAAAGAAACGTTTCGTAGCTGCGCTTTTAGGACGAAGGTTAGCATATTTTTTTATAAGACCAATCATCTAACCAATAGTCGGTTAACTTTTTTTGCTTTGTGCGTAATTGTTCCGTACTGTGGCGTTTTTATTTTCTTGGAGTTTGTGTTTGCCATTCCTGTTCTCCACTTGTTTACATTGGCGTCCTTCAGTCTTGCTGGCTCGTAGTATGCGATGGTTGCGAAGTTTGCATATGAAGAGAGTTGCGCAGCTGAGACGATTGGTACATTGGTTGTATTGATAACTGAGGTGGCTGTTGATATTGCACTGGTATGGTCTGTTGGTACATACAACTACTCGGTACTTGATCGAATTACATTTGTGCATTTGGTGGAAAATGTGTACCCAAATTTGGCACGCCGTACATGGCGGCCCATTTTGTTTAAATTCTACTCACTTGATGAATTATTGTTCTTTTGTTATTTAAAAATAAACACTATCATGAGGCTTGACCGTACAGTCACCACTTGACACTTTACTCACTTTAACTGATCACACTCGGAGCTTCGGTAGGTCCTTACTGTGCAAAAGTCGAACAAGAACTCATGTAATTACATTGAAATTGAACTTCACAGTCGCTCAATTCCTTCACAAACCAGAAAAACAGTGTAGAAATGTATAAAAGCATTTTTTATTAATGTCACACAAAAAGACAACACTTAAATAATTGCATTCACAAAATAAATGTTTATGTACAATAATTTCATTTCTTTATCCAAAAATACATTTCATGAATCACAAATCTATATAACCGTTCATATAAACTGCAGGACTTAAAAAGTGATGCAATAATTACGAAAAAATAACAAATGCAGGACTAGTATTAAAACTTAAAAATACCTAATTACAATTTTAGTACGACTGACACATTAAGTAATATTAGGCATACAAACGCATAATGTCTTCCAAATTAATGTAGCGCCTTTAATCCAATGGAAGTTCCAATTTGCACGACACTATAAACGAAAAAACTAAAAAGTTAATCGTACCTATGTTCACAGTCAGACGGATCGCCGATCATTCCTTTACTCGAATTCCTGAACACAATTCCATTAAAATCGAAAGTCTTACTAAAGTAAAAAATTGCACAAGAATCATAAGAAACGCGGATACAAGTCCACCTTTTCGACGTTTGCACCTTGTTTGTTCTGTGTTCGTGTCTTAAAATATGCAAAGTTTAACTATCGGGAAATAAATACAGTACATCTAAAGTGACTACTTAATAAAAAGAGTAATTTTGTTAATACACAATTATTAGAGTTAGCGAGATACTAAATTAAATAACATGAACAAGTACAATAATCAACTTCATTTATCGGGGTTTTTTTGGAGAGGCGTTAGCCTCAGGCCCTTTGCAAGCATTTGTTCTTCAAAATCACGATCTTCTTCTGAATACCTGAAATAAGACGTACATCATTTAGTAGTTACTTTAGTTTTGTTTAGTTGTTTTATGTGTTATTTATTAAACGTCGTGCCTTTCAATAAAAGATAACAAATAATGATTGTGTATAAACATGCAACATGATAAATTATAGTGGAAAGTTTCTAAAAAGGTTAACACATTGAGTTTTGGAATGCTGCAGCACTAATTGCTTGAAGAATTGCTGAACAGCAGCTTCGATAGGACAGTTTCATTCATTAAATGTAAACAAACTCTTGAACAAACTGTTACTAAATCATGAAAAATTTCCTGCTCAACTTTCAAAGCAACTACAAGTGTCCATTTCCCTACAGAATTACATAAAAACATACCTTTTTAAAAAAGCTCCACCATAAAATTATCACAACAAATTTCGTATGGATGACGTTTTACGGTAGTTAATGTTAATGTGACGTTATAATTTTGTTAGACACACTACTTGGTTCAATTTTATTACATTTTGTGCCAATCTGATGTTTTACAACTGAATGTAAGTCTACATTTTAATATATACAGTGACTTTTTTACTTCCTTTTACGATAAAGGAAGTATTGGATTCACCCCAAAAATTCGAAATTGAGTTTTCAACAGATCTTCACGTTTTCGAGTCCCCTGATCCCAAAAAACATATTTTTTTTCATTGGTCTGTGTGTCTGTCTGTCTGTCTGTCTGTGTGTCTGTCTGTCTGTGTGTCTGTCTGTCTGTGAACAGAATATCTCAAAAACGAAAAGAGGTATGGCGTTGAAACTTCATATATAAGTTTTGTGTACTATGTAGATGAGACAGCAAGCTTTTGAAGAAAATCGCATAACCGGAAGTAGGTGTTTACTCTTGTGATTTTTCAGTTTTTTTCGATTTTTTCAAAAACGGCTCTAACGATTTTTTTCAAACTTTACATTTTTATTACATTTTTAATGTGCATTGACGTGAGATAGGTGATTTTCCAGTTGAAAACTTCTAAAGTGGGTTTCTTTTGTTTTTTTTTCTATTTTTTTTATTAACTCCTATTTTAAATAGAACACCCGGTATATTATTACATTTTTGAATTCTGCTTAAGATTTTAGAGAAAATTTGTCTCTTCAACTAACGCTCTATTTTGTACCGTTTTTGTAGAATTCGTAATTTTTGAAAATTTTTGACAATTGCTTAAAAATTAAAAATTAAATTTTTGACTAATTATAAGATCACTGTAAAAGGAAGTTGTGTGAGTGTATCACACCAGATTTTTAAAAATGCATTGCAGCAGGCCCTGGATAGTCCGAATCAGTTGGCAGTACTGAAGTGCATTGTCAGTCTATGTCAAATTCGAGGTTAGTAGGTTAGGTTTTATTTGTCATTTGACACACACTGACGCAAAACTTAACCTGCAAATCTCAAATTTGACATATACTGACAATACACTTCAGTACTGCCAACTGATTCCGACTATCCGAGGCCTGCTGCAATAGTTTTTTAAAAAATCACTCTGTACCAGTAATGTTTCTAATAAATCAAGCGATTTTCCCATCATAAAAAACATGTAAGTTTCTGTATTAGTGGAAATACTTACACATTGGTTTAGGCAATTTCATTTTGCATAAAAAAAGGAGATGCGGCTCAAAAAAACACCGATTTCAGATATTAGTTAATGGCTTTTTAAATTTTTGCAGAATTTAAAAAATGTGATTTTTAAAAATACTATTGATCAAGCTATGCTGTAGCAAGCAGGTTGCTATGTTTATTAGCGTCTAGACTGTATTTGTTATTGTTATTTGTACCTTGGATTTGATTTGTTAACTTTTTACTAGCCATGTAACTAGCTCTTGTTATAAGTATCAGCATTGATCCTGTAAGTGGTTACAAATGTTTAATTCAGCATAAAACAGAAAATTATCTAAATTAACCTGAAGTTGATCTACCTAAAGAACATGCAATTGATTACGGTCGAAGCATAATGAAGCCTGCAGTGGCTTAAAACCACATCAATAAGGGTACTATACTGCTACCAGGGGATGTCAAAGATTGAATCTCTACATTAAACTAAAGTGAATTTGCTCTAGCAAATGTTGTTTATTATCGCAATAATGCACTGTTTTTGGTTAGTAACGTTATTACTTTCCTTTTCAGGTCCACATGCATAAACTAAAGGGCATTCAAAAAGCCTTTACGTCCTGAACGGCTAGGGAAATTCAAAATTATGAATAATATGTTGGTGGTACTCTAAGTCTATGTCAAATTCGAGATTATCCGGTTAGGTTTTGCGTCAGTCTGTGTTAAAACTGACGGAAAACTTAACCTACTAACATCGAATTTGACATAGACAGTGCCACCAAGATATTATTCATATGTTTTAATTTCCACAGCTGCCCAGGACATAAAGACTGTTTGAACACCCGTTACAAATTTGAATTATGCTGTCGCTTGCAAATTATTTTAAATCCCATAAGGTTTGTAATGTAGCATGCTGTGTGGATGCTTAATTAATTCAATATTAATATCCAGATATCTAAAGGGTATCATGTGATAACTGTTGGTGATAGATTACTGGTAGTAGCAATAGGCAACCAACTTCTTTAATTTTGAATAATCTACGTTTACTAAGTCACGTTAAAGGGCTAACTTTCCTTTAATTGTGAGAGTAATATTGTATATTTGGTACGTGATAAAAAGATAGCCTTCTTCACGATCAAATTTGACCAAAGGTCACAATTATTATTCATATTATAATTTCAAGATTGTTTGAAACCATTTGAAGTGGTAATTGGTATACTTAAACCATCAGTAAGTGAAAGTGAGAGTGATTGTGGCATGCTGTACTACCGTTTATCAAGGTATTAAAAGGTACAAGAGCTGCAACGAGCTATTTTGGGTCTTCAACAACTCAAGGGAGGTGTTTGACGACTGCCAATCAGTTAGGAGCTGATAGAAAATACACAGCAACAAGGTAAGTGTTTAATACATTATTCTCGATACTACTTCTGTTAACTAAGCAATAGGGTAGATATCCAATTTACTAATTGTAATAACCGTTCGAAAAACGTTTATATAACAGATTAGACAAACAAACGACAATTGAAAGTTTTTTGCTAGTAAACTTGCCAGCAAGGAAAAGAAATATGGGAATAATAATGAGTGAGCCAAATAAGAGAATGGTGAACAAAGCATCCTGACTAACAGATACCAATAAATGCAGATAAAATATATACGGAACACAGCAATGCTTGGATGGAGCTGGAGAATACAAATATACCGGGAGATCAAGAAGGACTGACCGAAAAAACTTTCTTCCGTGCAGGTTATCAATATTTACGTCAAGTTTCTGCAGCAGTGCTACCAACTTAGGGGGAAATCCCCGAAATTTAGGGGAATATTTTGTCACCAGGGGTAATTTCTGGCGTTTAGAGGCTTCATGGTGGATTTTTACCTGACAACCAAGAATTGTTCTCATTATTAATTATTGAACGGTTTTACCAAATGTTGCAATTTTAGGTTAGAACTGACCGATTGTAATGATGCCATTTTCACTTGAGGACAGATTTCTTTTACAATCGTATCTCCGAAATGGAAATAATGTTGAAAATGAAAGGTGGATTCGGGTCAACTTTGATGCACGGTCCGGTCTATTCCGCATGCGCTGCCAGCGATGTAAGGTTTATGGTACAATCAGCATACGTCAAAATGTGGGTGCCGCTATCGTCTCGTAATTTTTAAAGCAATGTTGTTGCGCTTTCGGCTGTGGTTCAGGTTAATGGTTTCTGTTAGTCGTTAGGTCTTGATAATTTTTTTAGAGAAAAAGTACGTTACATTTTTATGTCACTGTTATATTTTTGCGCGTGCGCAATAGACCGGACCGTGGATCAAATTTTTACCGTGGATTCACCCAATAATGCCGTGTGTTGACAAATTCTGATTTCCTGAAGCAGAAGTGAATGATGAAGTTTTATGCAGTTACATCCACAGAGGTGTTGATCGCTTTCAAAATACAGGAAGCGTTGTTTAAGGGAAGGCGCCCAGAATCGATTGCACACATTGGACGAATTAAAAGAAGCGATAGAAGATGCTGTGCAAAGAAATAAGCGGAGAAAGAATGAAAAGAAGAGTAGATTCGTGTATAGCCAATGGTGGTGCACATTTCGAGCATCAATTGTGATATATTTAAAGCTAGTTGTTTATTATAAATGAATAAATCAATTTAAATAAGTGTGACTTGAAGTTAGCTACTATGGTTCAGACTCAATCGGTGCAAGGTGGCACATTTTTACTAAAGGCATATTTTATGAGAGTGGCCAAGTCAATCATTTTTGATCTCCTGCTAGTTAGTTACATATCACATGCAGGGAACAAACATTTTGATAAAATGGGGACAGGTATAGAAAACTGAGTAAGTATGCTGCTGACACAAAAAAGGTAATAAATGCGAGGCATTTAAATGCTAAATCCAATTATAGAGGGCGTAAAAGTGTACATAATGGATGATGGAGAGGGATTTTACAATTCAAAATAACATTGTGAGTAGCTAAAATTACAAGCAAGAAACGAAAAAAGCATTCAGTCCAGACAAAGGTTGTGTGGACGGCCAGCAAGGTAAGCCATGGAGATTATGACTTAATCGTCGAGTGAGGGATATTTCCAGATATGTGGAAGAAGGCTAAACTCTGTCTACCTTAGTATTGGTAATAAATGAAAAAGTAACTTAATACCGCGAGATGGACTTTATTTCATCAATTTTGTATGCACACCTCACTTTTGACATAAAAACTATGTTGTTTAGTAGTCAAAATCATTTTACGGCAATTAAGTTACAGTTCAGTTCCGAAATGAACGATTTTACACCGAATAATGCACACACGAACCAAATAAATAACGCTTCTAAAAGGTAAACGTTATTTGACAGTTGACAACTGACAACTCAAGTGAACGAGCACTCTGAATTCTGGGTAGAGCGATGTAATAATCACCAACATGCAGTCGTAAGACAAAATCTAGTTCAAAGCCCTCTCGATAACGTTTTTATTTGAACGCACTGTATGAGGTTTGATCAATTAATGACGAGAATTTTGAATTTCACGTGCCAATTGTTTATTTTTTTACGTTCGTACTACTGTCTGTGACGTACATGTCAATTGTCAGCCATATCGTACAAACAGTTTGTGTTTGGCAGCAAGCGTTGGCGATTTTGGTATTGTGAAAATGGTGGAACACAGAATTTGCATCAAATTTTGCGTTAAAAATGGAATAAAGTGCAGTAAACTGGTGCAAATGTTGGAGAAGGTTTTTGGCAAGAATGCAATGTCAAAACCAAGGGTTTATGAATGGTACAAACATTTCTAAGAGGGCCATGAAGACATTGACGATGACAAGACGGTTGGGCATCCTAGCACATCAACCACCGATGATAATGTGGAAAAAATTAGGGATTTTGTGCTTAGTAATCGCGCAATAAGGGAAGAATGGGAGGAAAATGTAGACGCAATAGAAATACAAGAAATAACAAAAGAAGAACTACAGGAAGCAATCCAACATTTAAAATCTGGGAAAGCAAGTGGAGAGGATGAGATAGCCCCAGAAATGATAAAATGGCTGGGAGACGAAGGAAAGGAATGGTTATGGGAATTATTGAACGAAGTGTGGAAACAGGAAAGAATCCCTAGAGATTGGGAAACCAATCTAATCTTGCCGATACATAAAAAAGGAGAAACAGCGAAATGCGAGAATTACAGAGCCATCTTCCTAGCCCAAACTACTCACAAACTATTTACAAGAATCCTGGAGAAAAGATTAAGAGCTTACGTAGAACCCAAGCTAGAAGAGGAGCAAACAGCTTTTAGACCGGGAAGACAAACGAACGAAAATATATACATCCTAAGAACCTTAATACAAAACACAATAGAAGTAGGGAAAGAACTGTACATAACCTTTATTGACCTAAGAGCGGCATTTGATACGGTAAACAGACAAGCCCTGTGGAGTGCTCTAGCCGAGTTAGAAGTGCCAAGACAACTTATTCGCATAATTAGAAATACGATCAGCACAGTGAAAGGCAAAGTGCAAATAGCAGGTCATCGGTCAGAAGAGTTCGAAATAAAAAGAGGAATTAAACAAGGGGACAGTCTAAGCCCACTGTTATTTGTGATTATAATGGACAAAATATTAAAACAAATCAAGACTAAAGCAGAACTAAATACCGTGATAGGATTCAATAACCTAAATCCCATATCAATAAGCAGTCTGATGTACGCGGACGACGTGGTATTAATTGCTGACTCCAGAAGAAAAATGCAGGACCTATTAGACAACTGGATTAGAGAAATTGAAAATATGAAGATGGAAATTAACTCAAACAAGACAAAAGTGATGATTATAAACGAAAAGGGAGAAAACATTAACAGGGAGATCATATGCAAGAACGCAGCACTAGAAAGGGTAACAACTTTTGAATACCTAGGGACAATCCTAACAAATGATGGAAAAATCGACGCAGAATTAGCTAACAGAGCAAACAAATCTACGAGACTATATTACACGCTGAATAATACAATGTTAGGCCACAAGCAAATAGAAACAGAAGTGAAACTAAAAATCCACAACACAATAACTGTACCCATAATTACATATGCTGCAGAGAACTGGACCTGGCAGAAAAAACACGAAAGTAAGATAAATGCGATGGAAATGAAACACCTGAGGAAGATCATAGGGATAACGAAATGGGACCACGCCAGAAATGAGTTCATTAGGGAAGCTTTACAACAACCACCAATACTAGAAAAAATTAATGAAAAACAGCTGAATTGGTACGGGCATATCACAAGAATGAACAGAGAGAGACTAACAAAAAAGATAATGGAAATGGGAAAACCGATCAGAGGCAGAAGAGGGAGACCACGTAGAAGATGGATGGATCAGATAGAGGAAATAGGGAGATCAAAGGGAAAAACCAAAGCAGAGATGAAAATTTTAGCAAGAGATAGGAAAGCATGGATGAAATGGGTAAAAGAGGACCGGGACTCCCAATCCGACGCCTGAGAGGGCAGAAGGAGCCGTGAAAGAAGAAGAAGAAGAAGTAATCGCCGAATCACACTATAAGGGAGGCGGCTGAGAAATTGGTATCCCATACGGCTCATGCGAAACAATTTATACTAAAGTTTTGGGCACGAAATGAGTGGCAACCAAATTTGCTCAAAAATTGTTGAAATTTCAAAATCGTGTTCCATATGAGCACATATTTTGTGCATTGGAGCAAATGGATACCCGTAGTAGCGTTTTTATCTAAAAATACCTAGGTATGAAGGTGAATTAAATACAAGTATCTATTTAATTTGAAGTTATAAATGAATATAGGAACCTTACTTATTAAACCGTTATCTCAAGTTTGTCAAAACTAACAAATTTGCATGTTGTTCTGCGCATGTCTGTTTGCTCCATTTTTTTAACTGACCAATAGAAAATTTTCTCGTTCTCACCATGTCTCAATGCTTATATTATACAGGTACTCTATTTCATATAACCCCAAACAAAAGTATAATAGTATGTTGGTGGCACTGTACGTCTATGTCAAATTCGAGGTTAGCAGGTTAGATTTTGTGTCAGTTTCTCTCAAAACTGACGGAAAACTTAACCTGATAACCTCAAATTTGACATAGATGAACAGTGCCGCCAACATACTATTCATAACGAAACTCCGGCGAGCCGCTGGCGAACGACTATGCATACGGGTGTAACTACTTCTTTAAGTTGGCATATACATACAATTTTTGTGCTAGGAATTCTGTATTTTGTTTTGCAAAGGTTTCCACACCTGAATAAAGGCGACTTTGAATTTAAAAATGACAATCAATGACAGTTAATAGATCTTATTATTTTAGTATCAAAGTAGATATTTTTCTAGAAATTCTTGCCTGAACTTTTATAAAATGTAATAAACGTACCTAGTACATTCTCACACAACGATGAATTTTGGAAGTACATTTATGAAATTATACCGGGTGTCTTAAAATGAAATACATCTAGTATGCTTTCAATTTTCCATAATGTAATCTAAAATTTTACTTGAAATTGGCAAGACTGTAAGTCTATGTCAAATTCGAGGTGATCAGGTTAGGTTTTGCGTCAGTCTGTGTCAAAACTGACGGAAAACCTAACCTGATAGCCTCGAATTTGACATTGACGTACAGTGTCACCAACATATTATTCATACGTTGAATTTCCACAGCCCGCTGAGGAACAGTTTTTTTTGGATCTCTCGATATTTGTATTTTTATTAAAATTTATTTTATTTTATACTTTGCATTTCAATCCGGCCAACGCAATAATTCGTATAGAAATCCCGCTTCGACTCATTCTTAAAAATAAGATTCAGAAATAACTATTAACAACCAAAACTTGTGTATGCATGCACTGTAATTTACATGAGGTTGCTTACCTAATCGAAAAACTATGACAAGCCATGCCTTGCAAATGCAGTTGCACTCTACTTTAACTTGCGTGTAAATATTGCATTAGAAGTAATAAGAAGAGCTAGCTGTTGTTAATTACAAATATATTAGTAAAATAATTTGGTTTTGATTTAATTTTGTTAAATAAGTAGTACTGAGGGAAGTTAGATACGTAACATGCAACGTGCTTCAATAAATAACAAGAATTAGAAATAAATAACTTTAAAAACCGCTTAAAACATCTAAAATCCAGCAATTACGATTCAAACAACCAATTAATCGAACACACCAACACCGCATAAGCAAAAAGTACAAACAACAACGAAATGAGAGGAAAGCGAAATTTTGGTGTAACATGGCAACTTTCAAAAGTCGTCGCTACTGCTGAAAGCTGAGGGACAGAGCCTCTACGATAGGACAAGCACCTTAAGCGGTCTTCCTCTCGAAGAGCAATAAGCGAGTCCCTCTTGGCGACAATCTCCATCATTTCGTTTATGATAAAGCTTTCTGTTTTTATGTCTTCTTTCGTTTTATGCTCTTCTGCAAAAAAATAAAAAATTAAGCACCACCCGAGCTGACGCCAATCTCCTCTTACCATTATCCAATCTCTCTCTCAGTTCCTGCTGCAGCCTCGCGTGCCTGTCCTCGAGCTCGAGCTCCTGCGCCCGCACCATCAGTTCTCGCTCATACCGCCTCAGTTCGGTGAGGTCGCGCATGAGGTCGAACCACTGCTTGAGCAGGTCGGACTCTTCGGTGGTGCTATGCATATCGCTAGCTTCTCCCCGAAGCGCCTTCTCGACTTTCACGCCCCTTTGCTCGAGCTCCCTCGTTTTCACTTCGGTTTCTTCTAATTTTCGTTGTATCTCCTGAGCCATGCGGTGTCTAGAGTTAGTGGGTTGTGTTAGTCATTGAGGGGGTTACATTTTACTGACAGTCGTGTTGTTGCGAAACAGCAGAGATAGACTGTTACAAGCAAGTGGAAACGAAAGATACGTACCGTTTGAGCTGAGCTTGCCTTGCCGTCTTGCGTGCACTCCTGCTGCTGCGGCGGCCCTCGTGTGCACCCGACTGGTCCAAAGTGTCGCAAGAACTGCGTTCTTGACGTCGCCAGTCGTGCTCCCCATCCGAGCTGTCATCTAGTGGCAATAAATAAAATAAATGCTTGTTAAATGGATCAATGTGTTGCTTTAGGGAGCATCAAGACTAACTATTGTTTTCAAGTTATTATTCATCGTCTATATCAGTGTTTCTCAACCTTTTTGAGGCGACTCTAATTTTATTACCTCTAAATTGGCGACCCCCTATGTCTAAGTACAGTTTAAAAATTGACATTTTCTGGTTAAAATGTTAGAATCCCTCTGCATTCTCAAGTTTCAACGATTTTTATTTTTCACACTTAAAAGATGTTACTTGTAAAGTAAAATTTTTTTCTATAATAATTTTCAAGGTCAACTTTCTAGGGGATAAGTTGCATTCCTGCAGGGTCCCTAGTTTTAATAATGTTGGTACATAGATGTTTAGTTCTTTTCTTCCACTAAAAAGCTGATTGTCATTTTGACAGATATGTCATAATAGTAGATAACACAAACAGCATAGTAAAATATGGCAAATTTATTAATTATTAACCTTACAATATTTGAAAATAAACATAATGAACGTTTGCAAAATTAAAGAAATCTGTCAAGAGTTCAAATTAGTTCAAATTAAAAAACTTTGACATTCAAAATCGACACATAACCATAATTTTGAAAAAATTTCCTAGCATTTTAATCACACATCTACCAACATTGTAACACTTTGACAGTTATTATAGAAAAAAAACGTACTTTAGTTAGTTTTTTTTTCGTCCATGTTTAATATATTTTACATACGACCAGGCAAAATTGGTCACTTCACATCCTGTTTTTGAGGTCATGACGTATCACTCTATACCCCAAGGGCCATAAAGTACTTTACAGGCCTGCTTAGTGTCTTGTT
The DNA here is from genome assembly GCA_940337035.1 of Agriotes lineatus. Lineage (NCBI taxonomy): Eukaryota > Metazoa > Arthropoda > Insecta > Coleoptera > Elateridae > Agriotes > Agriotes lineatus. The sequence goes on from CALNHX010002839.1 coordinate 117,001, forward strand.
TGTCAGTTTGACAACCACTGTCAATTAGTGACATCATAGGTTGTCAACATTTATAAAAATTATAAATCAGCTTTTAATTCTGAATATTCCAGTCTCAACAAAATAGTTATTTATGTACCAAGGGTATAAGAACGCGTTTATAGACTGTGGCATAAAATTAATCGCAGGCTCTAATATGACAGGAGCCATAAACGCTAGTTATGCAAGAGGTGCATACAGCATTTTATGTACAGACCGAAATATTCATAATTAAAGCAGATTTGTAATTTTTATAAATTTTGCCAACCTGTGATTGTTTGTCAAACTGACACGCAAAACACTAAGGTCGTAAAATGACACATTACGCCCTCAAAAATAGGCTATTAAGTGACCAATTTCGCCCGGTCGTATGAGCATGGGCTGAAATGTAATGCACACATGCTTGTAGAATGCGAATGAAATGACCTACAGAGACACGCATGGTTGCATTTGAAAGTTACATCCCTCCTCTATGTGCAATTTTGAAGGAATTTCGTTCACCAGTTCATTTTTTAGTAGTGGAAGTATGGAAACGTGTTCTCATGTTATGTCAACGCGAGTTAAACCGTGCACGATTATCTTTAACTGCTGAAAACGTGATTCCTACTGAGATTTTTTATTATTAAAAGAGCTTGCAGCAGTACAGCTGATGATAGGAATCTGCGACCCAAGGCCACCGAGATTGAGTTAGCTAGGCCATTGCGGTGAGTAAAAACATTTCAGAGCTACCGTGGTGTATAAATGATAAGGGGGTTGATCTGCGATTATACTACCATTGATTATTATTAGTAATCGATTGCAGGTTGGCTTCTTTATTGTTTCAACCGTTGGTAAGAATGCTTCTTTTAGCTCAATTTCGCGTACTAATTTCAATATTTAGGCCGGCTCTCAGGAGGCTATCATGAGGCCTATTCAGTTGCTCGATTTTGCTTCTGCAGGTTAACAAGGAATTTGAGAATACCGCGTCACCTCTTGTTGCTGTTCGCTGTCTTCTTAACAATGGCGACCTTGGGATTCTAATGCTGTGTTCAGTATTTATATGAAAGAGCAGAGCACGAAGTTAACAGATGTTGGTCACATGACCTCCAATGAAACCGATTTGTATAACAGTAAATGAATGCACGCTAAGTATCTGCTGATTGCTGTTATTTTATTTGTTTGTCAAAACCTAACCTCAACTTTTCGAGAAATGAGTATTAATACAATATTGTTAAATTTTATTGTTAATTATGCGAATGATATTGTTTTTGATGATGATGAGGACGACGAACATGATGGCTTGGAAAAAATTGAAAGTTATGCTGAACATACTGTCCTGAGAATTACAGATCAGCAATTCAAACATTTCTGAATGTTTCCTAGCACATTTGAAGATCCTTTGCAAAATTACACGCTGTGATAGATAATAACAACTGGGCATCCTGAACTACCTTTGCCAAAACAAGGGATGGTTGCTGTATGACGTATACTAAATTTAGAAAGTTTTCGGTAGTACCTATATAATCTATAGTATAATTTACTAATTAATTCTCTCTCTCTCTCATCATTACATCATCATTGATGTGGTGGTCCATTATGCATTCAATTTGCAACCCTTCCGTCAATAAGAGTTTTCCACTGCAGTCGATCTTGAGCTGTCTGCATGGCAACTGAAGGTGATTCGTTTTGCCATTGGGCTTTCCTTGAATGATAGTTTTTTCCAGGTTGTCAGTTTTTCTAGCAATATGGCCCAAGAATTGAAGGATCTTACTGCACACGATGCTTGAGAGCCGCTTTTTTGGCTTTATTTCTTCTAAAACCGACGCATTTGTTCTATGCGCAGTCCATGGGATGCGTAACATTCTACGCCAGCAAAACATTTCAAAGGCGTCGATTCTTCTTTTGTCACTTTCCTTTATGGTCCATGTCTCGGCGGCATACAGGAATATGGAGAACACAAGTGTTTTGACGAGCTTAGTTTTTGTCTCCTTAAAGATGTTACGGTCGGACCAAATTTTTGTCAGCTTCATCATAGCTATTCTACCCAGCTGAATTCTACGTCGGATTTCATACTCACAATTGCCTCTGTTGTTAATAAGGGCTCCCAGGTATATTATTTCAGACACAACCTCACACTTCCCTAGAAGTTTTATATCAGGATGGTTGTCATGTTCCCTGTCAACAATAATTACTTTGGTTTTGTGATAGTTTATTGCTAAACCATATTCATCGCTAATTTGTTCAAGACGTTGGAATACAGTGAAGAATCCTTTATATCATGGTTAATACTTTTAAGTCAAGCTATAGGTAACTAGAAACAATTAATAAAGCTACTAATGTCAAAACTATAAATTATAGGTTATATTTCGAACTGACTTGAGCAAAAATAAACAAAAATTGCCAGGTAACAAAATCCCAAATTTCAAAATTGCACTTTTGCTTTGTCCAACCTAGTAGTAACAAAAAAACCAATAGAAATTCAACTGTGCTACCATAATACGTCATTTTTGACAATCTGGGACCATAGTGAACAGAGTATAGAGTTTATCGGTTTCAGGATATTAAGCCTTTGTTTACATATACAAAAGTAGGCTGGTAACTAGGTCATAACTTATCTGTAGGGTTAAAGAATATTACCCTACATGGCAACCATAACCATATAGCAACCGATAAACTATTGAACAAATCACGGATGTTATGAATCATAACATTCCTAGATATGTTAATAGCTATTACAAAAGACTACTTTTAGTAAATGAGTAATATAAACTTGTTTGGTGGTCATCAACAAGATTGCATCAAATTACGCGCAGTTTTAAAAAAATAAATGATTTTCCTGGTAGGTTTTCCCACTTTAAATGCTTCGGCATGTTATTTATAACACCTTTGATCATCGAAAATGTTTTAGGTGTGATAGGGCTGCATTAATGGGAGCCATATACCAATTAAAAAGCCCAAAGAGCATTTTATTGCCGCTGATGTTATTCACGTCTGCCCGTCAATTTCCCGTCATGCATCAATCGAAGAACAATTTATTAATCACGCTTAACGGCCGGTCGACATTATAATCCTTTATGGCCAGCAGCTGTTATGAATGACGTCGTTTTTTAAAATCATGTACTCCTTAACGGTCGATGACCTTTAGGAATGACTTTTCATATGTTTATTTGATTGATTATCCTGTAGCTCCTTGGTGGAGCAAAGGGCACCTTACGGTGTTTCACAGCCTAGATGATTTGGGGCAGGATGGCTATTCCTGGCCACTGTCTTCTGTTATCACTTTTTCTATGAATTCCTTCCATTTCCTATCTCTTGCTATTCTATTTACTTCATTCCATGTTATTCCAATTAGGTCGAGTTCTTTTTGTACTGTTCGTTTCCATGAGTGTTTTGGACGGCCCAATTTTCTCTTTCCCGCAACATTATAGGTGAACGCTTGCTTTATTATACTCTGATTTGTTTTTCTAAGTGTGTGTCCTATCCAGTTCCATTTACGTCTCCTTATAGTTTTTTCAATTGGTTCTTCATTCGTGCTTTTCCATAATTCCTCATTTGAAATTGTATTTGGCCAAAAGATCTACTATCCATTCACAAAACTCGTGAACTGTCAAAACGCTGTCAAGTTGGTACCTCGTTTAAATTCTGGTTTGGAACTTCTGCTTGCTGATTTTGGCAGCACTGAAATTTTTGCAATTTAAAAACTTGACTTATGTCACACTTTCTTGTAAAGAAATAATCTCCAAAATTCTTTAATTTTTGTGCATACACCTCAATCGCAATGGAACAAAAACGAAAGGGGGTTTTATTATTGGAAAGAAAAAAAAAAGCTATAGTTAATTATTACAAGGAAAAACTTCGCTTAACTTTTGACACACGTAACATAACCTAACTGTAATATTACTAGAAATCACCAGATTCGAAGTACATTCCCAAAAAAACTGTAATTTCCATGTACAGGGTGTCCCATTTTCGATGATATTACGGGGTATCTCACTTACGAGTAAAGATAGAGAGTTGCGGTTTTCGCAATACTGTGCTACTTTTTTGTGAAAATAAAGATGGTATAAACAAAATTTTCATAGACCGCTTCGTTTCTGAGATACAGGGCGAAATTGAAAATATTTTATTTTGGGACCCCCCTCGTATCTCCGTTATCCTTTAACATATATTAAAGCTAAAATCTGGCTCTCATACAGTTTTTTACGTAGAATCCAGTGGCCTAGTCAGATTTTTGCTGTGAGCTGTCAATTTTTAGATAGAAATCAAACATATGTTTTTTTAAACGGGACACCCTGTATATTTTTCTTTCATTTGATTGGAAATTTTATAAGCTTTACAAAAATATATACAGAGTGTTTCGTTAAAAAAAACATAAGTTTAATTTATAACTAAAAATTGATGGCTCGCAGCAAAAATCTGACTACGCCACTGGATTCTACGTAAAAAACTGTATAAGAGTCAGTTTTTAGCTTTGCGATATGTTAAAGGATAAAGGAGATACAAGAGGGTCCCAAAATGCAATATTTTCAATTTCGCCCTGTATCTCAAAAACGAAGCGGGCTATGAAAATTTTGTTTAGACCATCTTTGTTTTCACAAAAAAGTAGCACAGTATTGCGAAAACCGCAACTCTCTATCTTTACTCGTAAGTGAGATACCCCGTAATATCATCGAAAATGGGACACCCTGTACACTCAGCAAATATTAAAAAAATTAGACATTGACAGTTCACGAGTTTTGTGAATGGATAATAGCATATCTTCCGTAGGCATTTGTTTATGAATGTTTGCAGTTTTGTTACGCATTTTTGGAGTGAGCTTTGTTTTTGTTTTGATATTTGCTGCTGTCCATACTCGATTTAGCATAATAAAAGCATTGCGTGTCGATTTTATCCTTGCATCAATATCTATTTCTGTACCACCGTTTCTTCCTATTATACTTACTACCCAGACATCTGAATTCATTTACCTCCTCGACCCCCTCACCCTCAATGGTTATTTTTGTTCCTACTTTTGCTTCTCTAGTTAGCAGCAGCTTGGTTTTCTTGGGATTGATTTTAAGCCCCATTTTCTTGGCATGTGTTTCCAGTCTTGTGATCTTCTTTTGCATTTGTTTTTTATTTGTCGTTGTGAGACAAATATCGTCCACAAACTCTAGGTCATGTATTGTTTGAGACTTTCGCGGTTACTCGAATTATTCTCCTTAGCATAGAATTTCGGCTCATATACAAATACTACGCGGTCTAAGCCGAAATTCTATGCTAAGGAGAAAAACTCTAGGTCTTCTAGTTTTTGGAACATCCCCCAATTTATGCCAGTAGTTTTGTCTTCTGTGTACTGCATTATCCAGTCTATAACTATAATAAACAGGGTCGGTGACAGTATGCAACACTGCCTTAGTCCTTTTTCCGTTTTAAACACATGGGAAAGCGTTCTTTCATGTTCTACTTGCCAGAGTTGTCATAGAGTGCTTTTATAAACCGTATGTATTTTCCTGGTATGCCAAATGGTTCTAGTAGTTTCCACATTGCACTTCTGTTAATGGAGTCGAAAGCTTTTTCGAAGTCTATAAAATTTATATAGATTTCTTCTTCCACTTCAGCTGTTTGTTCTAGGATGATTCTTAAGGTACCTATGTGATCTACGCAGGCCCTGTTTGGTCTGAAACCAGCTTGGTTTTCTCGCAGTTTGTTGTTGATTGGTGCTTTCATTCTATTCCACATCATTCTTGTCATGACTGCTAGCCACGCTGAGTAGTGTTATTGGTTGCCAGTTCTCGCATTTGGTTAGATTGTCCTTTTTGGGTAGTTTTATTAGTATTCCCCTTCTCCACTCTTCTGGTATTCTTTCCTCTGTCCATATTTTATTTATCAATATGTGCAGTACTTCTACTGTCAGATCTGTATGGCCTTTTATTAGCTCCGCTGTTATTCCGTCTATTCCACCAGCTTTGTTGTTTTTCAGCGTTTTTACTGTGGTTTTTATTTCTTCCTTGGTGAATGTATCTTCCTCTATATCCAGTTTCACATAATTGTTTTGTGTTTCAATCTCTAGTTCATTTTCTTCGTTTGAGATTTTATATACTTCTGCAAAATATGTTGCCCATCCTTCTCTTTTCTTTTTGTGTAGTATATACTTGTCCTTGTTTTCCACTTATTTTAACTGTGTTTATGTATTTCTTTCCTTTTATGGTTTTGGTGAGATCGTATAACATCTTCGTATCCTGTTTTATTGCTGCTTCTTCAGCTCTCTTTGCCATCTCTTTCATATATAGTCTCTTGTCCTTCCTCCCACTTTTCTTTATTTCTTTATTTTTTTTATTATATTCACTCATATGTTTATTTTTGTGTTCTTGGTTTGTCGTATTCATTATCTTGACTTTTAGTTTTCTTCTTTCTTCTATTTTTTCTTTCGTTTCTCTGGTTATCCATGGCTGATCTGATTTCTGTCTGTATCCTATTTTAGATTTTGCTACTTCTTTGATCGTATTTTTGTATTTAGTCCATATGTCTTCGATATCCTGTGTTGCCAAGTTTTCTAGATCTCCCATTTTTATCTCTAGTGCATTTTGGTATTCTTGCAGGATGTCCTGGTCTTTCAATTTTACTGTGTTAAATTTCCGTCTTGTTACTTTTGCGCCATAGCTGGCCTTTATTCTGATCTTCATTTTGGCTCGTAATAACTGGTGGTCTGACGCAATGTCCGCACCTCGCATAGCTCTCACGTCCAAAATGGAGTTTCTCCGCCGTCTTTCAATAAGGATGTGGTCGATTTGGTTCCGTGTCCGGTCCCCTGGAGATATCCAGGTTGTCTTGTGTATATCCTTGTGTGGAAATAGTGTTCCTCCTATCATTAGGTTATTTAATGCACAGTACTTTATTAGTCGCCTTCCATTATCATTGCTTTCCCCAATTCCATGTTCTCCCATCACATATTCATTTCCTTGGTTGCATTTCCCCACTTTAGCATTCCAGTCTCCTATGATGATTTTCACATCCCTGCTGTACTTTTTTCCTAATTTCGTGGTGATGCTCTGTATCTTTTCATAAAAATCTTCCTTTTCTTCATCTGTGTAATTGTTTGTTGGCGTATATATGTTTGTTATTAGTAAGTTTCTGAACTTGGCTTCAAATCTTGCCCAGATGATCCTCTCTGAAATTCCTTCCCAGTCCATTAGTACTTTCTCTGCCTCCTTACTTAACATCGCTACACCTCTTTCTTTCCCTGCTTCCGCATCAGCATATCCTGAGTGAATTATAGTGATTCCTTCCGTTAATCTGGTTTTTCCTTGTCCATTCCACCTAGTCTCACTTAGTCCAAGAATGCTTATTTGGTATCTCTTCATCTCTTCCGTTACTTGGTGTGCCTTGCTTATTTCTTGCATTGTCCGTATATTCCAGCATCCAATGTAAAATTTGGTTTGTGTCTTCAACTGCGCTTTTTGTGTCTCTTTATCTTTTTCTTCCTCCTCACTCGCCTGTTTTTCTGTTTTTTCTCCTTCTTTAAAGTGTATTGTATTAGTCTTTGTTCCATTTTCACGTACAGTCATTGTTTTCTTTATTGTTTTTAACGTAGTTTTTATATATTTGTAGGTTTCTCAATCTTCGTATTATCCTATCTGCTGGTGGTGGTATTTTAATTGTGTTTTTCATTTTTAGTTCTTCTATTGCGTATGTATTTTTTGGTTTATTTGACTTGTCTTCTTCTTGTTCTTAATTTTTTTCTAATTTATTTCCTTGTCCTATTTCTTTGCGTGTCATTGTATTTTTTCTGTCCGGTTTATTATTTTTAATAGTTTTTTGTTGGTTCCGTCTTGTGTTTGCAATTCTTTGCTTTTCCTTTTCAAAAGCGTCCTCTCCTGCTGAAGATTTACTCTTATCTGTGTTTTTTTTCCTTCTTCTGTTTTTTGTTTGTGTCCAATACTTTAGGATTGCACCTGCAGATCTTGTTTCCTTGAAAGTGTTCTCGTTTTCTTCGTCAGTGGACCTTCCTCTTTTTTTACCATCATTATCTTCTTCTATGTTTGTCCTCCCTCCTCCCTCTGACTCTGTGCTTGTGTTATCTGTTCCAAAGTGTAGGATTCACCATTGATAATTAACTTGTTGTATGTTATGTTCGCCCTGCAGCCCTCTTCTCTAGCTTTTTTCATATGCTTCAACAGCTGCTCCTTACCCTCTTCTAGTATTGTTTTTGGGTAGTCATCTGTGATCCATACTTTTGCATTCTTTAAGTTCCTCTTGTTATTCATCACCTCATTCTTTTTTCTCAGAGATCCGAATTCCACCAATATAGGCCTAGTTCCTTCTTGTTTATGTCTTTTTTATCTAATCTTCTTATTTCTTCAATCTCCTGTTACATATTAATCGTAATACCCATTTCTCTCATCAATATCCTAACCTTCTCATATAATATTAAACTTGACTCATCTTCTTCCTCATTAATTCCTTGTATCACTATTTTCCTTTTTCTTATTTCCCTTTCCATATCTTCCATATGTTTCTCCCGCATTTTAATCTTTGCTTCTAGTATCTTGTTTTGTTTCTTTAACTCATAATGTTCTTTTCTAGTTACTTCTATCTCTAAGTGTAATTTATCTATCTTTGTTTCTATACTCTCGATCCGTTCTGTAATTGTGTCCATTCTAGTTAATTTCGCTTGTATGTCTTCTAGTATTTTTTCCATACTTGTATTTACTGTCGTAGTTTTGTTAATTATTGATGCGTTTATTTCGAGTCTTGTCTTCATCAAATTCGTTTAAATACTCGATTGTATACTATTATAGTTCGTATAAATAAATAATCGTTAAAGTAAATATTGGATTATAAACTATTATTAGACCAAAATCATTTGCAAGAAAACTGCTCAATTACAAACTATTATAGACTTTGCCTCACGGTACCGTAGATTTATTTTACTTACAGTCACGTTTTTTCCCACGCCTGATTTGCCTCGTATCACCGTACTTTTACCTTAACCTCTATTTAGTTGTTTACGGATTATATTCGGTTTTATTTAGCACTGTCAACCCGTCGAAGGTTATCCGATTCTCAGTTCACCAACTTCAATAAGCTCTATCTTTGCTTAAAACTAATCCTACCTCTGTTAGACGATTTGTTCTCATCAAGTAGCCTATGTTTATTTAGTTCAGTTAAAATACAATAGCGGTACAGTATTATATATAATCAGCCCTTTAACCGCAAGCAGTTATGGCTACTTTTTTCAAAGTTTTCCAAATCCTGATTTGGGTCGGATTAATTCCCATTTCTTTTGTTGTTTTTTATATCGTTTTTATTGTTTTAATTTTTAATCTGTGAGTTTTTTGCTCGTTCTTGCTTCTTCTGCTATCTTTGCCCATTCCTTCCTCTTTTTACACTTCTCTTTCCAGTTCTTTATTCCTAGCTTCTTTAGGTCTTCTTCTACATCATCGAGCCATCTCAGACTAGGTCTACCTCTTCTTCTTTTTTCGGTTGGTGTCCATTCTGTTATTACTCGTATTGCTCTTTTTTTACCTGCCCTCATTACGTGGCCTAACCATTTTATTCTCTGAGATTTTATATATGTAACAATATCTTCCCCTTTCATTTGATCCCTCAGTTCAAAGTTCATTCTTGGTCTAAATTCGTCTTCTTCTGTTCGTACTGGGCCCATTATTCTTCGTAATATTTTTCTTTCAAACACTTTTAGATCTTCTTCTTTTTTGGTTAAGGTCCATACCTCTATTCCATATGTCACTACTGGTCTAATAATGGTTTTATATAGTTGTAGTTTTGCTTTTTTACTTAGGTATTTAGAGTTTAAGAATGTTTTGTTTGCATAATATGCTCTGTGTCCCATCTGTATTTTTTGTTTTGTTTTATCACTGGTCTTATATTTTTTATTATAAATTGTTATTCCCAAATATTTAAGGTTCTGGACTGCTTCAAATTTATAGCCTTTAATTTTAAGAAATTCTTCATTGCTGCTGTCACTATATTTTAAATATTTAGTTTTATTTTCACTAATTCTTAAACCCATTTTTTTTGTTTCCTCCTCTAGTCTCATGAAACTTTTTATTAGCCCCTCTTTTATTCTACTGATAATTGTAACATCATCTGCGTAAGCGATAATTTGTGTGTTTTTAATATTTATTGTCCCTTCTAACTCTGATCTTCTAATTGCACCTTCTAAGGCTATATTAAACAATGTAGCTGACAGCATATCTCCCTGCCTAACACCTTGTTGTACATTAAAGCTTTCAGTTGTATCACTTCCTATTTTCACTACTGCGGTTGAGTCTTTTAGAGTCATTTCGACAAGGTTTACTATTTTTTGTGGAGTCCTTATGTACTGCAGTTCTTTGATTATCTTTTCTCTTATTACTTTATCGAAAGCCTGTTTAAAGTCTATGAATAGGATGTGAAGAGTTAGGTGATATTCTTTTGCTTTTTCTAGTATTTGTTGTACAATGTGTATGGCGTCTGTGGTCGATCTCCCTTGTCTAAAACCTTGTTGGTAGTCCCCTAGTTCGTTCTCTGCATGTTCTTGAAGTTTGTCTTTAATTATTTTTGAGATCACTTTATAGGCCACATTTAGTAACGTTATTCCTCTATAATTTGAGCAATCCTCCAAGTCTCCTTTTTTGTGTATTGTAAAAATTACACCTTTCTTCCAGTCTTCTGGCATGCTTTCTTCTCTCCAGATCAAGCATATTAGTTCATGTAGTTTTTCATGCAGTTTCTCACCTCCATATTTTAGGTATTCGGTAATTATTCCATCACTTCCTGGCGTCTTATTGTTTTTTAGGTGTCGTATTGCCTGTTTTACCTCTTCTATTGTTGGTTCTTCTATTTTTTCATCATTCTGTCTAATGTCCGCTTTTGCTATTGTCTTCGTTTCCGTTTCCTTTCTGTATAGTTGTTCATAATAGTTCTTCCATATTTGTTGTATTTCTTTCGTTTCATATCTTGTCCTTCCTTCTGTGTCTTTATATCCTGTAGTTTTTATTCTAAAGTTCTTCTTTTCTAGTTTTATTTTCTGGTAAAACATTCTTGTGTTTTTATTGTTATATTCATCTTGCATATCTTTTGTTTTCTTTTCGTTCCAATCTCTCTTTTTTTGTTTACATGTGTTTCTTGCTAGGGAATTTGCGTCTTTGTAAATTTGTTTGTCTTCTTCTGCATTTGATTGCAACCATTTTATCCATGCTCGATTTTTTTCATCTCTTGTCTTCTTGCACTCTTGGTCGTACCATTCTTTACTTTTTTCGTGTTTCTTGTGACCCACGCATTTTTCTGCTGTTTTCAAAATACTTGTTTTTATGTTATTCCACTGGATTTCGATTCTATTTGTACTTGTACAATCAGTGGGGGTGTGCTTTTGCTGAAGTTCTTGGGTTATTCCTTCTTCTAATGCTTGTTTCACCTTTCGTTCTTTTATTTTGTTTATATCCCAATTGTTATTTTTTTTTATTCTCTCTTTTTCTCTTCTTAGGTTTTTCCTTTCCTTGGTCGTTGCAATTACTAAGTTGTGGTCTGAATTTACGTTGGCGCCTCGAAAAGATCTTACATCCTGTATGTTATTAGTTCTTTCTTTCGTTATGAGTACATGATCAATTTGACTCGTCGATGTTTGGTTTGGGTGATTCCATGTTATTTTGTGCCTCTTTGGGTGAGGAAATTTTGTGCTGACAATAAATAAATTCATTGCTGCTGCCAAGTTGCATATTCTATTCCCATTGTCGTTTGTTTCTTCATGAATTGTGTTCTTTCCTGCTACAGCTTTTATATACTCCTCCTTACCAATCTGGGCATTTATATCTCCTAGTACTAATAGTGTATCGTATTTTGGTGCTTTTTCACATTGAGATTGCAGTTCTTCATAAAACTTGTCTTTCTTATCACCCTCTTCTATCTCTGTTGGGGCATACACACATATGAAGGTAGTATTATACATTTTTCCTCGAATTCTTAGGATTGACATTCTGTCATTTATGGGTTCAAATTTCATTATGTTAGGAGTTTGATTTTTGGAAACGATAAAACCTGTTCCATTCTGTTACTATTGTGACCAGGTGGCCAATAATATACAACAATAACTCATTAATACTTTATTTAGTTGACACATAAATAAGTGAACATTCTGGTTCCACAGCCAACAATTAACTGCCCCGCGCGGCGTGCGCACCACGCATGCCAATCCAAGAAAATAATAACTTAACGTTATTTAAATAGCATACATTACACCTCCACCCTAAATACATACATACATTTGTTTATTGTAAATCTAACCAGCTACAAATCTATCTGGAGGTTGAAGTTGACTTCTACGTCTTAGCTCACGAGCAGAAGTTGTGCTATCGTTTATTAATGACGATCTTGGTACAATATTTTTATAAACAACTTCAGTGCGTGAATCAAAACGTAGTTTCAACTGATTTACATGTCTTATCCAAGTACAATCTTTTACATTTACTTTGTAAGTCCTATTACCTAAAACCTCTGTAATTAAACCTTCGCACCATTTTTCCTTATTTGCTCTAAAATCTTTGACCCAAACTTTATCATTTAACTGAAAATATATTTGCCTTTGTCCTTTATAGTTTCGTTTTTGTTTATTCTGATTATTCTCTACTACAATTTGTGTAGAAGGAATTAATAAATCAAATTTTGTTCTAGGTTTATGCCCTAACAATAATTTTGAAGGCGTTTCATTAGTTGTTGAATGCGGAGCGTTTCAATATTGAAATAGAAAACGATTTATTATTAAATGAACATCATTAATACCGTCTTTCTTTCCTTTTTTAATAGCGGATTTCATTATCTTTACCGCATTCTCGGCTAACCCGTTAGTTGCTGGATGATACGGAGCGCCTTTTAAATGTTTTATGCCACTAACCTTCAAAAATTGTTGAAATTCGTCCGAAATAAACGCTGTTGCATTATCCGAACATATTTGTTTAGGCAAGCCAAATCTTGAAAACGTTTCACGTAAACATTTAATTACTGCATTTGTTGAAGTACTTGGAACTTCAAAACATTCGATCCATTTACTCGTCGCGTCCTCTAATACCAAATATTCTTTATTAAACAAAGGACCGAAAAAATCCACATGTAATCTAGTCCAAGGTTGGTTTGGCCAATTCCACGGTATCAATTGTGAAATTGGAGGATCACTAGCAAAAACGGAGCATGTTGTACACGATTTAGCTACTTTTTCTATTGCCTCATCAATAGAAGGCCACCAAAAGTAACATCTGGCTAGTGCCTTCATTTTCACCATACCCATATGGGCACAATGCAATTCTTGTAAAATACTAGAAATCATTTTTGCCGGAATTACTACTCTGTATCCGCGCATTATACAACCTTGTTCTAAATACAATTCATTTTTGCAAAAATAAAATTGTTTAACGTCAGGCAACGCGTTCTTTTTTTCAGGCCATCCGTTTAGTACATAAAATATAACTTTGTTCAAAACCGGATCTTTAGCTGTTTCGTGTTTTATTTTAACAAAATCAATTACAGTTTGATTTTCAGCAATGTAATGTAGATAAGTAAAATCTGTTACTTCTTTAGCTGCGGCTCCTACCGGTAACCTAGAAAAACAATCGGCGATATTTTTGTTTGTAGGAACATACTTAATTTCATAATCGAAAGAAGATAAAATATGCGCCCACCGCTGCAAACGATTTGCTGCAAAAATTGGAATACCTTTCTTTTCACCGAATATGGACAATAACGGTTTATGATCCGAATATAGATAAAATTTTCTTCCGTATAAATATTGAAAAAATTTCTTTACACCGAAGATTATTGCTGCCGCTTCTTTTTCAATCTGGGAATATTTTGATTCCGCTGAATTTAACAATCGCGAAGCAAAAGCTATCGGCCGTTCAGTCTTATTATCATCTATATGACTTATTACAGCCCCTAATCCGACATTCGAAGCATCTACCGTTAATTTTATATCTTTTTTCGGATCAAAATGAGTCAGAACCGTAGAAGACCCTAAAATGTCTTTTATTTTATTAAAACTTATCTCGCAATCGCGTGACCAACACCAAGTTGTATCTTTTCTTAACAATTGATAAAGTGGCTGCAAAATACTCGAAGCATTTTTGACAAATTTACAGTAAAAATTTACCATAATGATTTCAATTGTGTAATTGTCTCAGGCCTTGGAACCTTTTTAATTGCTTCAATTCTTTCGCCAGTGGTGTGTAACCCATTTTTGTCTATCTTGTGACCCAAATACGTTAACGAGTTTTGAAAAAATTTACATTTTTCCATTTTGACTTTTAAACCACATTCCTGTAATTTTTGGAAAACTAGATCTAGACTCTGCATATGCTCCATATCATTACACCCAGTAACAAGAATGTCGTCCAAAAAACACACTACTCCTACTATACCAGCAAAAAGCTGTTCCATAATATTCTGAAAAATGGCGGGTGCTATTTTGATACCATATGGTAAACGAGTATAGGCAAATAACCCCTTATGAGTGTTGATTGTACACAATTTCATAGAATTTGTGGTTAATTTTACCTGTTGGTAAGCTTCCGATAAATCAATTTTAGAGAATTTTATACCACCTTTGAGTTGTGTAAATAGATACTCAATTCTTGGCAAAGGGTAAATTTTATCCTCCAAAAATCGATTAATCGTTATTTTGAAATCACCACATAGGCGTACACTTCCGTTTGGCTTTAAAACTGGGACAATGGGTGATGCCCATTCTGAAAATTCTATTGGAACTAAAGCTTTAATTTTTACCAATCTTTCCAACTCATCTTCTATTTTTGGTTTCAAGGCAAACGGAACTGGCCGCGCTTTACAAAATTTAGGTGGAACATTTTCTTTTAATTTCAATTCTACCTCAAATTTATTGAATGTACCTAAACAATTTTCAAAAATTTCCTTATATTTAACAAATAAATTTTCCATATAATGCTGATGATCTGAATACAGTATTTTAGAAATACCTAAACCTAATATTTGTAAATGTTTCCGTCCCAACAGGGGAGGACCACCATTTTTAACAACATATGTTTTAAAGATATAGGAATTATTTTCATAACACACATTAAGATTAACAAAACCAATGGGTTTAAATTGTAAACCAAAATAATCTTTTAAAATAAGATCATTTTTATACAAGGTTTTATTTTTAAAATAAATATTGTATGTGTTCTCTGAGATTGCAGAGTAAGCAAACCCAGTATCTGCTTGAAATTTGATTATATTATTTTCCACCAATAAGTTTATACAAATAGGATCGCAAAAATTCATATTATTTTGAACGTCAAAATTATTGCTTTCAATGCTGAAAATAGATTGTTCAATTTCTGATTCTAAAAAGTTATTTGAAACGTTTCTATTTGTACACATGGGCTTCAAATGACCTTTCTGACCACACCTGTGGCAACCGAAATTTTTATACCTACATGCACTCGATTTATGATTTTTACGGCCACACACTAAACACCTGTTTTCACGATTGCACTTAGTTGTGTTAGGTGATGACCTTGAGGTTGCTAATGGTAGCGGCTTCTTCCCGGAACGGTGCTGGTGATAGTGGACATCTGCTGACTCCTTCCTGCCCAGGTGTTCATTGAGCGCTGACTCTTTTGATACGGCAATTTTGACCATCGACTTGAATGTACAGCTGCTACTGGAAGCATCTTCTTCAAAGAGCCTATCCATAATTTGGTTATCACATAAGCCAGTCACAAATACATCACGCATAAAAATGTCCAGCTCATTCCCGAATTTACAGTTGCAAGCCAAACTTTTTACACGAGCTGCCCATTCCGAAACGGATTCACTAGTTTGTCTTTTTGCGTTCAGAAATTTTAATCGTTCCGCAAAATACGATTTTACCGGGGACAAATGGTCACTAATAGTTTTTATTAAATCCTTGAAGCTGTGTTTATCGGGAGTATTCGGAAAACATATGTCTCTTACCAATATGTAAGTTTCTTCTGACAAGGAATTTATAAGGATCGCGCGTTTTCTATTTTCATCGCTAATCCCGTTTGCAATGAAAAATTGCGATATCCTTTCGGTAAACACTTGAAAGTCCGAACTTTTGTGGTCGAAAATTTGAATCGAACCCACTAAACTTGTTTGAGATGCTCGTTGCTGTTCTTCAACCATTTTGAATTGAATTACACTTGCAACTCTTGAAACACACTTGTTTTTTCTATTTTTTAATCCTCGTCGCCACTTTTGTTACTATTGTGACCAGGTGGCCAATAATATACAACAATAACTCATTAATACTTTATTTAGTTGACACATAAATAAGTGAACATTCTGGTTCCACAGCCAACAATTAACTGCCCCGCGCGGCGTGCGCACCACGCATGCCAATCCAAGAAAATAATAACTTAACGTTATTTAAATAGCATACATTACACATTCCTTCCTTGTTTTTCCCCTCCACTCCAGAATAATGTATGGTTATTTTTCTTGATTTCACCCGCTCCATCCCATCTAGTTTCTTGTAATGCCATAATATCAATATCATAGTTTTCCATTGTTTGCATAATTTCGTTCAACTTTCCAGGTTGTAAAAGTGTTTTTATGTTCCATGTCGCAATCCTTGTTTTGTGTTTTTTTGTTTTTCTTTTTTTCTTCTTATTTTTCATATTGCTTT
Source organism: Agriotes lineatus (assembly GCA_940337035.1). NCBI lineage: Eukaryota > Metazoa > Arthropoda > Insecta > Coleoptera > Elateridae > Agriotes > Agriotes lineatus. The sequence goes on from CALNHX010002839.1 coordinate 133,634, forward strand.
CCTCTTCGTTTAATTTATAACTCTCCTGCTTCTTCTCCCTTCTTTCTCTTTGCCTTTTTGCTTTGCATTCTATTGTTGTCAATGTTTTTTCCGTCCGGTTTTCAGCTTCTTCTACTTTTTTGGATGGTGTTGATTCCTTGTTGTTCTCGTTATGTTCTTGAGAGTTTCGTTTAGTGTTTCCTCAACGAACACTGAATTAACTTTTGTACTGCCGGTCTTCTGTTCATCCTTTTCCTTTTGTCCTTTTCCGTAGGGTGCCAAAATCATCTGTGTCCAGTTCTTCTTTTTTGGGATTGCTCCTTTTGAGTTATTTTCCCCTTCCTCATCTGTTGATCTTCCTCTTTTCTTATTATCCTCTTTGTTTTCCTCTGTTTTTCTTAACTCTTCTTCTTCCATGCTTTGTTCGTCTAACTCTTCGATCCTCCATTCCTCTCCATTTACTATCAACCTATCTCTTATTATCATTGCTTTCATTCCTCTTCTCCTGGCTTCAATCTTATGAGGTATTAGTTTTTTCTGGATATCTCTTGTCTTCTTATCTAAATCTTCACTTACTGCAATCTGTGTTCCCTTTAATCCTGATAGATTCTTTAATATTTCAATTTTCTTAAATTTTGTTGTAAGACCCACTTTAACTGGTCTATTTACATTTCCTATCCTTCTCCCTATTCTGTTTATATAATCTATTTCGTAATCCTCGATAGTTACTCCAATTCTTCCTATTACATCTTTCAGAATTTTATCTTTCAACATCCTCGCATCTTCTCTGTTCTCTTCGGGGATACCGAAAATTATAATATTCTTTTTCCTTGTCTCATTTTCTAATATTTCTATTCTTGCTTGCTGCTTCATTACGACTTCCTCTAGCTTTTTAATTTTATCTGTTTGTTGTTTCAAATTAATGCCTGATTCATCTATTTTCTTCTCCATTCCTATCAATTTCCTCATGATATCCATTAGCGTTGGTTCTTTGCCGTCTTCCATTCTTCACGTATTATTTGTAGTTGTATTTATGCTGTAGACGCTTGTAACGAGTTTGGTCCCAACTTTTTAATTTACTTCTTTTGTGTTTTCGCTTGTGTGCATAATTTGAATTCGGCAGGGTTCTGTTCGTCGCACACTTCGTATAGCTTTTTACTCGTGTGCAGAACTTGAATTCTGAAGCGTTCTGTTCGTCGCGCACTTCGGATAGTTTTTCACTCGTGTGCAGAATTTGATTTCCACAGCGTTCTGTTCGTCGCGCACTTCGTATAGCTTTTCACTATTGTGGAAAAACTTTTAAATTTCGCGCTTTAACTTTTCTTGAGTTGGCGTTGTTAATCGTCGCGTCGCGTCTCGTTCTCGGGATATTACTACCGCCCGAAGCAATTTTGACTTTACGTTTTTGCCCTCTCTACTTTCTCTTAATATTTTACTGCTTTTACCCCCCCTATCACTGGAAGTTGTTTATTTGGGTTCTCATAAATTCTCTATATTTCGCTGTCCGACAATACACTATTTATTTAATCGTTTTTTATCACTTTATTTAGGGTCCACTGTTGCGGTTAGAACTTCGTAAAACCAACTGTTTATTAAGTTGCACGTAGATGCTCTTAGTTTACACGCGAAAGCAAACTCTATGTTAACTTTCTTGCGGACATTCGTAAGTCTTTTCGCTAGTGTGCTTTTTTGAATTTCGCGCGTGTTCTAACAATGTTAGGTTGGTATTTCGGTAAACGTAAAACGCGCTGTATCAAGGACGCTTCTCGTTCGCCGACTTTCGCCTGTACGTTATCGCACTCTTATTGCTATCTGACCTGATTTTGGCTTTATTCCTTCTTCCCTGCTAAATCCTCTTTGTTAGGCGGGACCCGTATTATCGAGCTACCTACTATTTCGTCGATTCACCTTTATTTTTAAGATTTGCCCTAAATTTTATTACTTTTGTGCACTGTGTTACACTGACACTTGTTATCTCCAACCACTCTTTCAAAAAACTCCAGCGGTACAGTATTACAAAATAAAATAATTGTCCAAAACAATTTAAAGAACTTACCAGTGTAACGAGAAAGTCCCGTGTTAGTGTAGTTTAATGGTAGGGGTGGAATTGGTGGCGGGGACACATTATCAATTTTCCGACTTTGCGCCATGGTTTCGGAGAAGCTGTTTGTTCGTGGTATTCCTCCGGATGTTTTATCCTGCCATTTAAGGGTAAAATAAGAACTTGGTAACAGATTACAAGTGTTAGAAACCAATATTAACACAATAATACACTACACAACTACTACAAAATTAAAAAACAACTAAGCAAGTTTGATGAACATAGGAAAGATTGTTTGTCCCTTTTGTGTACTTTGAAATGAAGAGAGGAAAACATGCACTAGCAGATATTACTAACAACACAAAAAGCATATCGAAACTACTGAATGAACCAAACGCATGCACAACACGACAAAAAAAAATTTAAATGTTCTTACAGCAGCATTTTTCCCGCTCAGATTAATCATGGACTGAAAAATATACAATTGTTCGTTAACTTTTTGAGTCGCCTTCTAAGTTAAAGCGATAATATGAAGCATATTTACAACTTAGTTTTGCAAGATGTGATTATATGTATATGAGCACGATCCAAAAGTATTAAAATAGTAAGTACCTTGGATTTCGACTTTGGAGATATTTTCGATAAAAATCCTTTAGACGTAGAGCCGCCAGAACTTCTTGTCCCGTCTTTTTTCTTCCCAAAAAACTCAGATATAAGCTTCGTGATGCTCTTCCGCCTTTCTCGATCTTTGGTTTTTGGTTTCTTTTCCACTGTGTTATGAGGTTCCATCAGCAAATTAGGATCCGACTTGCAAAATTGAAGTTTCCTTCTCTCTTCCTCCGTGGTGTTAAGATCTATATCCGTCAATTTCGTATCAGCAAAAGGCTTAGCTATTTCTGAGACTGATTTTGTACGTACTGGATAGATACTGTCGGCGGTTTGCTTAGAACTGCTCAAAGTGAAGTTTGAGTTGCCAGAATTAAGGGAGTCGTCGCCGCTTTTTGATCGCTTAAACGAATTATTACGTTTCTTTGTGAGAGTATCATTCGCATAAAGAAGAGAATTCCGCCTCTCTGTGTTAATTACCAGCGATTCTATGCTATCCTGTATATGTACATCGATGACATTCTCATTTTCCTTCCCACGCTTATTGATCCTCTCCCTTAACTTCTTTAGTTTATCTTCGGGGCTCAAACCGAGGTCCTCGTTCGACTTTAAACGAACTTTCGCCCTAGCATCTTGTTTGAATTTTTCTGCAGTTTTACGTATTTCATCATTCCTATGCCTAGGCGGAGCCGTGGGTGTTCGAAACTCATCGTTCTGGAGGGCCTGCTGAATATCTGGTAAACTAAATGCCTCTGGATTTGTCAAGGGCGCAAACGCATCGAGCTTAGTCTTCGGTTTCATTTGAAAAGACGAATGAATGCTCAGCTGTTTTGTAAACGACTTCGGATGCTGCTTAATTGAGACCGGCGTCGAGTCCTTTGTGAGAATGCTTTTGCTTAGTTCACTTATGGAAGTGATAGTCTGTGACTTCTCAAGTGGAATCCTCTTTGGCGTAGACAAAAGAACATCCGGTGTTGAGTAGACGCTAGAAGAAGTGGAATATGTTGAAATCCTCTTGTCTTCTCCGTCGCTTCTATTTGCAACCGGTGATGACATATCGGTGGTGGCCGATTTGGCCAAATCAAAAGGCCTGCTCGGACTCAAACTGGGGCTGAACGAGTTACGACTGCGCCGCTTGCGCTCGAGCGACCTGTTTTGCGCCTTCATTTTGTTCATGACCATTTCCTGCACCAACCGTTGATTTTCGTCTCGAACTTTCTTTATCCCCTCCTTGGTGTAAATGGCCTTTGGAGTTGTATGAGACGTTACATCCACACCCGCAGGGCTTAAATTCTCCTCCTGGATCAGATCTGGCTTAGGAGGCAATTCCGTCCTGTCCTTACGTTTAGATTTTCGGATGTCTATGGAATCTCGGACGTTGCCAAACTCCACCTTCGACTGAAGTCTTTTGCAGTGCTCTTCGTATTCTGAGTTTGTGTCGTTTCTGTTAGAATCTTTGGCTTCTGGCTGGATTTCGATTGGTAGCTCAGCTTGGTTTTCATTTGCCACATCTTGCTGATTCTTTTCCGCTTGCAGGAGCTTCTGTTCGTCCCGTATTTTTTCAAGAAGGATTTTGTTTTCATTTATTAACAATGCAGCATTTAATGCGTCCTTTTCACGATGTTCAATTTCCACCATATTTTTTACAGTCGAATCGCTGCATGTATTTTCCTCAGTCGTAGTTCCAGCCTCAACAACTAATAAACTGTCTTCCTCGTTATCACAAGTTTGCTTTTCCTTCAGTTTATCCAAGTCAGTCTGCTTTAAATTAACTACTTCACCTCCAAAATTTCCATCATTGCCGATAATACAATACCCAGTATTCCTTTCCAAACTGGATAGGTTCTCCAAGTCGAGGGGTTCGCGAATGCCAGGGTTAATAGTCTCAACAACATCGTTAACACATGGGTTCAAACTGTCCTCAACGATATCATCCTCATTTTGAAACTCGACATAACCATTGTTCTTTAAAGAGGCCTCAACTAGAACTTTTTCATCGCTACTCGTCTCTTCACCCGTATCCATAAACTCAATACTGCTCAAAACATTGCTCAAATTCTCAGCAAACGAACCTTTGTTCTTTAAATTTTCTTTGCCACACACATGTCCCATGTCGTCGAATTCCTCCATGTGGGCCTTGGCGGCAGTCTCGCCTTGCATTAGCGACTTAATCCCTTTTGGTTGCTTGTTTCTACGTGTATTTTCCAAATCAGGGTTCAGCTCAAACTCCACATCCTCAAAATCGTCTGACACAGCGCTGTCTCTGGCCCAGTCCGACAGCTCAGTCTCCGTCATGGCTGCAGTTGTGTGTTCCACGCAGGAGTCGTGCTCTGAAGGTGTGCTTTGGCCGCTGGCGCTGGCACTGATAAAGTGCTTTTGTTCAGTGTCGGGGGAAGCCGTTGGTTTCTCATGCAGCTCCGTGTGAACCCCCGATAAAACAAAGTCTTTCTGCAGGCCCGGTAATGTTTTTGGTTGGTTCAACGACTTCTTCTCGCCACTAATCGACTTGGGTGCATCGTTTAGCGAAGGTGCTTGTGTCTCGGCCGGTTCCGGTTTGCTCCTCAAATTTGACACGACACATAAACTGTCTAAGGCGACTTCATCGCCAGAGTTGTGTAGGATTTCACCGGCATCGTTGTGGACTTCGACTCGTGGTATGTTCTCGAATATCTTGACTGTCGGCGACTTTTGAATTCCGGTGAAGTTGTCCGAGTCACTTTCAGATGTCGTTAGGCTGTCACTTGACATGTCACTGTCTAAAGGAAAAAATACACTCATTAGTCATTTACACGTATTATTTTGGTTTAATAGAAGCGTCACACATGCCTACAATTTTTCTTAGTTTCTTTATTTTGATTACACTGAATATATTACTAATACCTAGTGTCCTCAGAACGATGTAAGTGAATGCATTTTATGCGTGCACATCCCGTCAAATACTGTAGGCTTATTTTTACAAAAATTCATACTTTTTGGAACCAAGGTGAAAGATAGTAACAAGAGATCAGTAAAAAAATCAATTAGGGCAGGCTGTGATATGTGTTATACGTTTGGCAGTACTGAAGTGTATTGTCAGTCTATGTCAAATTCGAGATTTGCAGGTTAAGTTTTACGTCAGTCTGTGTCAAACAACAAACAAAACCTAACCTACCAACCTCGAATTTGACATAGACTGACAATACACTTCAGTACTGCCAAACGTATAACACATATCACAGCCTGCCCTAATTGGTTTTTTTATTGATCTGTCTGTTTCTAAAAATTTAACAACATTTTTAGCTATTATCTGTTCATAATGCAACTTTCAATGTCAAAATTTACAAAAATCTCCTGAGTGTACTCTCAAATTCAATTTCTTTTCTGTAATGTATATACCGTACACGTTGTTTTGGCATAATATGAGGCCATGGAAATTTGGCAATAAAGCTGTCTGTTTAATTAGGTTATGTTTTTCTAAGTTTGAGGTTATACATAGCGTCAATGTATGTGCATTGTTGTCAGTTTTACTAGTTTGCAATAGAAAAATCCTCACACATTTTTAATCACATTTAACACAAGCCTTGCCCAAAGCAGCAATAACCCGATGAATCACCCAATTTTGATAATTTTTTGTTTATTTTACGATAATTGCGATCAATGTTTTAAAGTCGTGTATGGTCGCAGGAAATTCAGCAACACGGTAAATATGTTCGCATATCAGGCACTTCAGTGATGCAACATTTTGTCACGTAGAACAGTGTGTCCAACATTAAAAAAAGAAATCATAGCCTCCTATTATGCCAATAGAACGTAAACGGTTTATTAAGTATGATCAAAAATTATTTTCATCTAGTATGGTTATGGAATAGTTCCTACTTAATGACCGCAACTACGTTTATACTAAAATGTCAACTTGACGTTTGATTTTTAAGTTACTTCTGCCCGTACTTATAATCCGTACTCCGTTCGAGCTCCGACTTGAGAACGTCTCAAGTATACGAACCGAATCCATAGTTGATACTTGGTTGCCAAGCAATACTCCACCCGTGATTGCCGGCATGTTTACTCAAGTTAGGTAACGACCAAACTTGAGACGTGCTCAGATATACCATAACCACACTTTTTGACATTTTGGCGTCTTTGATTTCCGCATTGTGGAAGTTAGTGAAAGTATAAAGAAATATAAATGACTATTCAATTCACCTGTCATCTGTCAAAAAGTGACCAATAAAAATCCAGAATTCTGACGTTTCTTGACCAATAAAAAAAATATCAGTACTTTTTGGTATCTCACTTCAAGAAAGATTATTATATTTTATTTATTTATGTACAAACTAAGATTCTCACAAATAAAAATCTATTCTATTCTATTCTATATCGTCCTAATCGTACCAAAGCGCAATGGACATTCGTGACACCACCGCAAAAATAGTCAACATAACTTTGACTACTCATGGTATTATAAGTGATAAACGGATTATTGGGAGCAAGAACGTTTTGAATTGTTAGAGTTCCTTGACATGGTAGAAGAAGAAGACAGTGGTAATATATCAAGAATGCTTAAAAGATATATCAGGAATATGGAAAACCCGGTTGCGGAAAGTTTGTTCCCCACATTTTGTACCCGGAAATCTCGTTCCCGACCGAGCTCAATTTGTCCCCTAGATTACAGGGTGTTGAGTGCGATCGGAATGTAGTTAGAAAAATGAAAGATATTTTAATTATTTGACTAGAAATCGCCACAATTTTTTATCGGAAGGGGCGTTTAGAACTGTTTTTGTCAAGGGGCTGACAATGTGTAATGAACTGGACGATTTTATTAAAAGCGCAAGAAATGTACATATCTTTAAGCAGAAGTTAAAAAAGAGTTTATGTTAGTAATTTTTGTTTATGTTGAATTCTATTTATGGTAATGAATTTTATTTATGTTAATGACATTTTTATTTTGGTATGTATTTATTTATTTAGCTTGGTTTGTAGAGAACTTTAAGGAAATTTTCAGTTTTTCAAAAACAAGTCAGCTTTGACAGTTAAGCAAATTCCTAGTAGGGTCTAGTATTTACACTGTGTGCACTTCAGAGTGCATGCAATTTTTAGTATTAAGTGCACTCCAAATGGGGAAAATGGAGGATCAGGCCTCAAATAACCCACAAATTTATATAAAAAAAGATAGTTTCAAGTTGCTATGCAGGTAAAAATTGTGAACGTGATTTACCCTGCCAGCTCCGGTACATTACAAAGAAGCTAAAATCCATCGAGATTGTTAGGTTATTTGCAGTCACTGTTACTGTTGTAATGCTCTATGCCAACAATAGATTAAAATAAAATATGTATTAACATCAAATCAATTAGAATCACGGCTTGGAGTGCACCTAATGATAAATATTACGCGCACTCTGAAGTCCACCTAGACACATCATAGTATTTAACGGTATTAGGCCGACAATGAGCATATAACGGACGAGGATACATTTTGTGGCCAAAGCTAATAAAATGTTCGAGTCAATTATATGTAATATCAGCAATATGTTGTTTTAACAGTTTTCATAAGATTTATAAAAAGTGGTCAACTGTACACACCGTTCACGTTGTTTTGGCATAATATTTGGCATTTAAGTTGGCAGTAAAGCTGTCTGTTTAATTAGGTTATGTTTTTCTAAGTTTGAGGTTATACATAGCATCAATGTTTAGTGCATTTCCAATAGAAAAATCCTCTACATCGTGGGAAATTCAGCAACACAGTAAATATGTTCGCATCTCAAGCACTTCACTGACGCAAAATTATGACACGTAGAACTGTGTTCAACATTAAAAAAATAAATCATGGCCGCCTATTATGCCAAAACAATGTGAACGATTTATAAGATATGTGATTTTATTTTCAAATGTTATAAAAGTGACAACTTATGTGACTTGACAAACAAGGTAAATGCGTTACTTTTATGCCAGCGGAGTAAAAGTACTTTAAAGCTAGGGTAGCTTTCAAATATTTTTGACAATGGCCTTCTTGATCGTCAGGAACTGACGCAGACGTCAATTCTCGAGGATCGTAATTTTTGATACCTCGTTGAAAGCATTTAAAACTAGTCTGAAATTCTATATACTTCATCATAACAGTGGTAGTGGTTCAATTTATTTTATTATTAGAAGTGGCTACCAAACCAAAACAAATCCTCTAAGAAAAAAGTATCTACAATTTTGGGCTAATTTACTATATTAAAAAGTACATACAGAGTGATTTTTTAAAAACTGAATTGCAGCAGGCCCTGGACAGCCTGAATCAGTTGGCAGTACTGAAGTGCATTGACAATCTATGTCAAATTCGAGGTTAGTAGGTTAGGTTTTGATTGTTATTTGACACACACTGACGCAAAACTTAACCTGCAAATCTCGAACTTGACATAGACTGACAATACACTTCAGTACTGCCAACTGATTCAGGCTATCGAGGGCATGTTGCAATTGAGTTTAAAAAAAAACACTCTGTATGGTACAAAGTAATTTTTTTTAAACTGAATTCCAGCAGGCCCTGGATGGCCTGAATCAGTTGGCAGTACTGAAGTGTATTGTCAGTCTATGTCAAGTTCAAGTTTTGCGTCAGTCTGTGTCAAATAACCAACAAAACCTAACCTACTAACTTCGAATTTGACATAGATTGTCAATGCACTTCAGTACTGCCAACTGATTCAGGCTAGCCAGGGCATGCTGCAATTGAGTTTTTAAATAATCGCCTTGTACATTAATTCCTTTATTATTGAGAAACAAGTATTATTTTGGAAAAGGTATATCAAAGCATCAAATACTCAATGGCTCCATAGCCAACTATGATGTCCCTCTAAGAAAATAAAGTTAAAAGTACTTTTATTTCTATAATAACTGTCAAAAGTGTTACAATGTTGGTAGATGTGATTGAAACGCTAGGAAATTTTTATACCTCGTGTTGGTCGAACTTCTTTCGAAATTATGATTATGTGTCAATTTTGAATGTCAAAGTTTCTTAATTTAAACTCTTGACAAATTTCTTTTTTTAACATGGATCATCATCATCATCATCATCAATAAAATCGGATAAAAAAAAATAAAACCAAGAAATAATTAATAAATTTGCAATACTTTACTATGCTGTTCGTTTTACCCACTATTATGACATATCTGTCAAAATGACAATCATCTTTTTAGTGGAAAAAAAGAACTAAAAATCTATGTACCAACATTATTAAAATTAGAAACCCTGCAGGAATGCAACTTATCCCCTAGAAAGTTGACCTTGAAAATTATTATAGAAAGAATTGTACTTTACAGAGTGATTTTTTAAAAACTGAATTGCAGCAGGCCCTGGATGGCCTGAATCAGTTGGCAGTACTGAAGTGTATTGTCAGTCTATGTCAAGTTCAAGTTTTGCGTCAGTCTGTGTCAAATAACAAACAAAACCTAACCTACTAACTTCGATTTTGACATAGATTGTCAATGCACTTCAGTATTGCCAACTGATTCAGGCTAGCCAGGGCATGCTGCAATTGAGTTTTTAAATAATCACCTTGTACCTTAATTCCTTTATTATTCAGAAACAACTATTATTTTTGAGAAGGTATTAGTCTAAGAGCTGGTGACATTTTTTAGTGATCATTTAGTGAAGGCCTATTTTTTGAGAGAATGTTGGGGGAGGCATGTATAAGTGTCATCTGTAAGGATTATCCTTGATAGCGGTATCGGAGGGAGGCAGAACACCCGCAATTTGTAATGTCAGTATATGTCAAATTCGAGGTTATTGACATAAAACCTAACCTGATAACCTCGAATTTGACATAGACTGACAGTGCCATCAACATATTAAGGTAAGGTAATATGTTGGTGGCACTGTAAGTCTATGTCAAATTCTAGGTTATTAGGTTAGGTTTTGTGTCAGTTTTGACCATATATCTAATACTTACTATATTGCTAACGGCTATGAGTGGGAAACTCACGAAGGAAGTGAGACAGACAACCAACTCTTCAATGTATAATGGTGAGTTGTGCGCAAGCGCGGCAGCGTCGTCCGCCCAATGGGGAAGTGGTCAAGTTTAGAATTCGCTTCTAAAGGCGGAGTTCGAATTCTCACGCATGCGCATGAGTAGCGTTATACTCTAAGTGAAACTATGTCGGCGCCGTAATGTTTTCGGGCGTTCCGAGGCCCTACTAGCAATATATGTGTATTATATATATGCTTTTGACACAGACTAACACAAAACCTAACCTGCTAACCCCGAATTTGACATATAGTGACAGTGCAAATTTGGGGTGTTCTGCCTCCCTCCGATAGCGCCATCAAGGATAATCCTTACAGATGACACTTATACATGCCTCAAGCAACATTCTCTCAAAAAATAGGCCTTAACTAAATGATCACTAAAAAATGTCACCAGCTCTTAGACTATATGTCAAAGCATCAAATACTCAATGGCACCATAGCCAACTATGATTTCCCTCTAAGAAAATAAAGTTAAAGTACGTTTATTTTCTATAATAACTGTCAAAGTGTTACAATGTTGGTAGATATGTGATTAAAACGCTAGGAAATTTTTATACCTCGTGTTGGTCGAACTTTTTTCAAAATTATGATTATGTGTCAATTTTGAATGTCAAAGTTTCTTAATTTGAACTCCTGACAAATTTCTTTTTTTAACATAGAACATCATCATCATCAATAAAATCGGATAAAAAAAAGAAAACCAAGAAATAATTAATAAATTTGCAATATTTTACTATGCTGTTCGTTTTACCCACTATTATGACATATCTGTCAAAATGACAATCATCTTTTTAGTGGAAAAAAAGAACTAAAAATCTATGCACCAACATTATTAAATCTATAGGCCATTCAGTAAACATAAAAACATATAATTTTTTTTGAAGTTGGCATATACGTAAAATTTGTCTGCTAGGGAATCTGTATTTTGTTTTGCAAAGGTTTCCATTCCTGCATAAAGGTAACTTTGAATTTAAAAATGACAATTAATAAATATCATTAATTCAGTGTCAAAGTACATACTATTTTGGAAATTCTTGCCTGAACTTTTATAAAATATAATAAAAATACTTATTAATAAATGCTACATCAATAGTATCAAACACAGTATTTGTTTAACATCCTTAAAGGTAGTTATGACAGATGCTAATTAAATGTCACACTCTTAACCTATTTGTTTTAGTAACTTTTTGTAAGTACATTCCTAGACAAAAGATGCATTTTGGAAGTACACTCATGAAATTTTAGAAATCAAAGGCCACTTTGTGTTTTTATGTTTAGTGAACAGACTATAGGGACCCTGCAAGAATGCAACTTATCTCCTAGAAAGTTGACCTTGAAAATTATTATAGAAAAAAAATGTACTTTACATCTTTAAAACAAAAGAATGTAAAACTGAGTTGTGACGCTACGTTAATCCTTAATTTTTTAAAGGACAAAAATTGAAATTTATAATCAGAATTTAGCCAAAAATTACTCAAAATGTTGATTACACAAATTATACCGAGAAATATGACCTACATTTTTTCTAACTGTAAAGTCCCTGTCCAACTGTAAACATTTTTATAAACAGGATTTTGATAGTGTGACAGTTCACAGTTTTATAAAAATAACGTCATCGAATTATCTGTTATGGCGTCTGTATGTGGGACGTCACGTACATCAAAGGTCTTTATAAAAGCAAGCATTTCATGTTGATGGCTAACCTCAGCCTACTGGATATTTGAAACGGCATGTGAAACTGCCGTTTGAAGTTTGAACGCGTAACACCTAACCTCATATTTGGTGTGTACCTATCTTGGATTGACGCCTGTGTTGTGAATAACATGTAATTTTCATTTTAGTTTGATTTTATTTAATTAAAAATGATAGGCACATAAACAAACGCCATATCAATGGAATTATACTAGGGGAATCCACCTTCTATGCAACGTCGCATATAAACTTAACCCTAACCTAACATTTCCGTGAATTTTTGTTTTATTTGAAGAAGAGTGTATCGTATCAAACATGTTGCAGGTCCTGTAAATAATAATTTTTTATTCACATATAAGTTTTCTTTTGTAAAGCACAAAAGAGAAGCAAAAGGGGTGGCGACTGCAAACCCAAACGCTGTCATCCAACGGTACTTTTCAGTTTTGCGTCAAACAGCTGATCACGTTTTTATAAAAGGTTAGGACATTTTGACAACGAGACTTGCCTTAAAAATATTTTGATGGAATGTAACGTCATTTCGCTTTTTATAAAAAAAATTTACAGTGAAACAGGGGCTTAATATTAGCTGATACAAATTGATTTTTTATAATCGATAAGTTCCAATAAAGTTTAAAATTTATGTAATAATGAGCTCATGGTTACGAACTAAAAGTAGAAAAAAATTATTTTACCTTTTGTTTTACTAGCCTGGGCCCAATCAATTTTCGGAACAATTATAGGAATTTCTTCAACCGGGCTTCGCGGTCGACCTTCAGATTCGTGCTGGAAAACTTCAGACTCATCTTCATTTCTAGGCGAATTACCGTGTGGACACTTTGTAACATCAGGCTGTTCAGGCGACGTTGTCAAATCAATAACTGCAGATGGTTTGCCTTCCAACAGAGAAGCAGCTGGACTAACAATATCTGGGGATTTTGAAGATTTGTTATCTAAGAAAGTCGAGGACTGAGAAACAATAGGAGACAGAGGAGACCTACGTTCGTTTAGCTTGCTGCAAAACACCTGCATGCTTGGACTTATCTCAGGTGCCGGCTTTAGCAGCTTCTGACAGTCCGATATGTTCGTATGGAAAGACTTAAATTTCGAGTCTAGAGTGGAGACACTTCCGGACTTCTGTATGCTGCCCGCAATGCCGTCGTCGCCTAGCAAATACTTTTTTTTGAGTTCCAACGAAACCTTGGTGGCGATGCCACCAGTGCTCTGGGTGCGGTTCAAGGCGTATCCCTCAGTTCTAGCAAGCAAAGAGGTGGGTGCAGGCTTTGGTAACACCGGTGAAGGCACGAGAGGTGTGAATTCCAACTGAATACCCCGCTTTTGCACTTTACCATTGACAGGCGACTGTAAAACGCCAGATTTCACCTGAACTTTCTTTGGCGGTCCAAAGTGCCCCCTGGTCTTTGTCACGTTAAAATCGTTAAATACTATAGACGGAATCTCTCTGGTCGGAGTCGGCTCGTCGACTGCAAACTCGGAGTCTGTCGATATTTCCGTCGCAGAGTTGTGCTTGCTGGACGACTCGGGGCTGCTGCTCTCGTCTGACACGATCTGCAAGTTCATATTGGCGTTTTAAATTGTGTTATTAAATTAGTTAAGGGAATGTTTTTAAAAAGCATGCAAACAACAACAAAACATTTGCGGTAATTGTCAATTTGTGTTGCGAATCTTTAGATTAAAAGGAGCTACTAAGATAATACGACCACCATATCTAAATAAACCTTGTCCTCGAATTAATAAACTATTAAGTTGTTAACAGCTGGGGAGACCTAAACAGTAAGCTTTACTTCGTAGAAGCTCAAGCTTCCAAGTATGCAAGTTCGTAAAACACATTATATCCCTCTTTAGTCTTTTGAAGGGTCAATAATAACAAATTGTTAAATAAATGTAGCATCTTGCTATTTCTGCTCACAGATTTGCCATGTTCGATTGTTTAAGTTACACTATATATGGGGTGTCCTACTTTCAATGGCATCAAAAATTAATTTCTTGTTATTAGCAAGAGCTAAGAGAAAATAATTTCAACATTTCTATTCAACGTCACAGATCATTTGTTTTTCAAATTAATACCGGGTAACTATAAATGATTGTGATGTTTTTTCTTAGGTTGGCACTGTTTATGTTGGTAGAACTGTAACTCTATGTCAAATTCGAGGTTAACAGGTTAGGTTTTGCGTCAGTTTTGACAAATAATGACGCAGAACCTAACCTGCTAACAATGAATTTGACATAGACTTACAGAGCCACCAACATAAACAGTGCCAACCCAAGAAAAAAAATCACAATCATTTATAGTCACCCGCTATAATCTACTCATAATTAACATACTGCAGGTATTATTTGAGTTACAACATAAAAGTTTATTTTATATGCAAATCGTAGTTGGTTTTGACACCTCTAAATAGCACAACGTGCAAAGGTCTTCATGAAGCCATTACGGAAGTGGGTGAAACATGAGTTCTTCTACTTCATTAATGACGCAGTCCAATACCAGAAGTCGTTTGTAAAATAAAACACTAACACAAATATATTTACGAAAGTTAAATCAGCACTTCTATATGGCATGCTATTAGCAGAAATGGCAAAGAAATAACACATTTTTATTAACATATTAACACTTGCATTTTCCCTATCTCACTCCCACCATCTTAAAAAAAAAAGGTATAACAAGTGTCACAACCATACTGTATAATCAAAAGATGTGTATATAATTTCAAAATCGCCATGTTTCTACCATAGATTTTCATGATTTAGATTTGAATTCCTGTTTGTGCAGCAAACAGTTTATTTATTTTAACTATTTTTCTAATGATTTTGTTAATAAATAATTTTTCTTATTTTGTGTTAATGTAGACATTTGGATGCATTACAAACTGAAACTGATTTTTACCTATACAGTGTGTTCAAGATAAGAATGCAAAGTGAACAGGAAACGAGATTTGGTTAAATATTTTACCAAATTTTGCTTGGTTTATGTTAAAAAGCCGAAATGTAAATTTTGCATTTTAATTTTTTTGCTATAAGTCAAATATTTTAGTAAGAATAAAACTACAGTATGATCATCAATAATTGATTGAGAAGACAATACAAAATTTTGCTTGAAATGGGAAAAACTGCATACAAAGGTATTTCCGAATGGCGTATTTTCAATGCGGAGTTGTTTATGAAAATAACGGTTGGAAGTAAACTGTGGTGATGATTGCTTTTGTGAGGACAATTTGCTGTGTTTTCGCCCTTTTCCTTCTTTTCGCCCATTTTTAGCTATGATTTTAATCCTTTCCTCAGTTCAGCCATGCCTAAATTAAAAGTTCGGTGAGAGCTTAAAATTTTAGTCCATCCGATACTTTCTTCCACTCGTTAAAACACTAACGCTCCGCAGTTTATTTCAGGACCTTTGATTCAATTCTCCATAAATTAAGCTTTGTTCTCGAATGCCGTCTGGGTGACGCCATCCTGCTCTTATCACGTTTTTAATGAGTTCCTGGACTTACATGTGGTTCCCCCGAGTAAGAAAAATTATGTTTCTTCATGCTGGAATTTTCTGCGCAG
The DNA here is from genome assembly GCA_940337035.1 of Agriotes lineatus. NCBI lineage: Eukaryota > Metazoa > Arthropoda > Insecta > Coleoptera > Elateridae > Agriotes > Agriotes lineatus. Next base: position 149,503 of record CALNHX010002839.1, read on the forward strand.
TCTATGAGCTTAGGTCATGCGTGTACTTAGTCACTCCGTTTCCGCATCTCAGCCCGGAGCATCACTCAGCAGCCAGCACTCGGATCATTCAGGGGTTTTGGGCGTTGCTGTCCGCGGCGCCGGCTTTGATTAGCCGCCCCGTATCAAGAAGCTAAGCATCTTCTGTCTCGCTGTCCCGATACTGGACTGTAATCTGCATGTTTGCCCAGATTACGATGCCGCTCACATTTACTCGAATACCGCCCCTTTGTTGTGGTTTCCCAGTAGTTCCTGTTCGCATTTCGTGGCAATGGCTTGGGATGCAACCTGCAGCTTGATGAGAACAACGTAACCAGAACGTCTAACTTCCTATCAGCTATCTGTTAGTTCATAGCACGTGTGATGCAGATAGCCTTACAGTGAAGTGATTTTAAAGTGTTGTCTTGGCAAACTGTGCCATTGGTTGATTTAAATCGTGAGATGTTGAAAAATACCGTCAAGTTTTTTCGCTACATGTTTTTTTGTGTTTTAAGTTCAAGTAAACGTGTTTGTGCCACTATTTAAGTAACTGTCGCTAATTTTGTTCATGTAACGTAGTTTCATTTAAAGTTATTACTGTTTTGGATGTAGCATGTTACTTGTGTTTAGTTTAAACATTGCGTCTTTAACCTGACTAACCCTTTCAACCGTAATAAGTAATTATTGTAACGTCCTTTGTTACTTTTGCATATTTTATTATTCCAATAGAGTTCATTGTTATTTACTTACGTTATTCATTGGTGTTTGCATGCATATTTGTGTTTTGTTTCGATGTACAGGAAATCAGACAATTGTAAGTTAATGTCGCCAAAGGTAGGTTCAATTCAGCTGTTGCAGTCACCACCTTACGCTGTGCCAAGTGTTACATTTAAATTTTACTAACTTTTAGCGCCTGGATGTGGGCAACGCAAAGTGCATATTGAGCCTAGTTTTTCACCGGCCTTAGTAGATCGCAATTCTTCAAGTTTGACATCTTGACCTTTAGGTGGCGCATTAGTCGCGCATTGAAATAATTTAGTATAGACCCATTTATTGGACAAATTTTATGTCATGGCTTTTATGTGTGATTGCTATTGGTTTGTTATGAAGTTTTGCCTTGAGCGTCCATTTTGATGGCGTCGTAAAGTACTTCATTTTTGTGCCGAAAAATCTCCAGACGTGATGCCAATTCGCAAGTTATTGCTAATGCAATTGAATTCCCCTTGATGTCTGGTAGGTAGCCTTTGCTTCCTTAAGTGTGTTTCTAACTGAGAACTTCTTATATAGGAGATTTTTCAAGTTCAAATTTTCTCAAGCTGAAAAGTCGAATTGTGACCTTCGAGCAGCTGCTTCAAATGGGCCGAATTTTTATGGGCTGTCGAACCGCGTGCCTATTTTCCATGGGCGAATCGCCCGTACAATCGCTGAGGGATTGGTGGCTTTATGTGATGCTGAATTAGGCCACGACCTGTTTCACACCGAACAGAAGTTTTGGGGTCATTGGTGGAATGTCGTTGAAGAGGCTCCCTGCTGCGTTCGAAGATGTGTTGCCGCATCATTGGTTCCTTCAGCCAGGTGCAGTAGAAATCCTTAATATGTACTTGTCTGCCCTTCTGCTGTTGAGTTCCTGAGTGCAGCCAATTTGTGTTGGCTCGTGCACCTGGTTTAGGGGCTGTATTGTTCGGGGATATTTTAGTTGAGAAATTTGCCTTCAAGTGTGATTTCATTTAACATATTTAGTAGTAGTTTAATCGATGTCGTTGACATTTAAATATTCTTTTGCTACAACCAGGCTCATGGAGCCTTAATTAATCAATGTTGCAGATGTTACTTTAAATTATATTTTGCTTGAGTTGACCTGTTCAACAGTATTTAGCCATTTAAATTTTATTGCTTGTAGTTTAAACTTTATGGACGGATCCATTCTTGTTTATTTTGACACGGTCAATTAAAATTTAACATTTAAATATTCTTTATGGTGCTACTGTGACTTGAACGCAGTTAATACTGTCACACGTTCGGCTCATTTACAGGCCTATTTGGCTTCTGGAAGCGCCACATTTACACAGATCTGTTTAAAGGGTACCTCACCAGGTTTAGAACGCGCTTAACAATAGAGCAGCAAATGCAAGGTGCTCGTTCACTTGGCGTGTGCCATAACGCGACGTTTGAGGACGTATTTACATGTCTTATACAAACATATTCACTGATTTCTAGTAAATTCCATTAATTTAATTAAAAATTGGGGGTCCTAATTAAAGCCAAAATTTCAATTACCGTTTATCATGTATTTAAGATAACTCGGGCTGAATACTTGACTTATGTACAGGCTGCTTCAAATAATATGGTAACACTGTGGTTATTATATGAATAGTAATGTACTCTGGCTTTTATTTACTGCTGCATCGAGTCTCTGTTTTTCCTTATTGAGCTATTTAGGTTCGCCGTTACACGTTTCATCTGGGAGTAATAAAACGAAAGCTAGACAACGGCGTGGCGCCCTTTCCAGATCCTGCAACATCAGGTAATTCGTTCTTTGGAACCCACCCCATCTTCGACTGAGAGGCCGCGAGCGTACACTCCCAAGCCACCCCTTTTGGTGACAGAGATTCTTTTAGCAGGTATTAGCGTAGGGGGACATTGTGTCATTGTAGTAAATAGTTTGTTGTATTGAATTAGATAAAGGGGTGACACAAACTAGAAGTAGAAAGGTGAATCGCTTACTTCCACTTTCAGAGTGCGTTCACCTGTGTTGCTGATTTTGTCTTCCCGATTTAGTCCAAAAGTGGTGGCGCTGGTAATTATTTAACAATCTTTTACCTCGCTTACCGGAGAGCAACCCTAATTCAAAGGTCGTGAAGAACCCGCCCTCTCGCTGAGCGTTCTAAAGCCGGAGCAACCTTTTGTTACCGTCCATCGTAACGGAGTTAGGGCCATGAATTCTAGGTAAATTTCCCGATTGTGTCATAAAGTCGCTTTTTTGGCTCCCAATCATGTGGCCTTGTTTTGCCCACTTGAGGGTCTGTTTTGTGTCGTTAATTACGTTTTTAACAGTAACACTTTTCCGATATTTCAGCAGCATTGCATCAGGGTAGCTGAAAGGTATTTAAATACAGGTAGTGTGAAGAAAGGAAAGCCACCCGGTAGATCTTCTAACTTATAGAGGATTTAATCGAAAACATTTGAGTTAGAATGGGGTAAAGTCCTCATAAATCAGTGAGAAAACTTCCCTTCAAACATGTTTGATCCTTTTTTTATAAGCCTTTCTAACGAGCACTCCAGAATGTCCATTGCTAATCTGCAATAATCCTGATATTCCTTTTCTGTAATTTACAGACTGATCACATGGAAGTTGTTTTGCTGCATTAAAGCGTAAACTGAAATTCTGTTTCTACAAATTTACCATGGTCTGATCGTTGAGTCCTCCCGATCACCAGCGAAGAGTTTGGTTCTGTAACTGGTTTAACCAAAATCCCCATGCAACGTTACAAGATGTTTGCACCCTGTCAAAGTTGTTTGGATTGTAATAAATTCTGATCGATACATCAATCGCATTTCGAAGCCGTTCATCAATGAGTTGGATGACCAGGAACTGCAGAATGGATATTTCCAATGGGAGTATCTGAATTATTAACAGGGGAATTTGGCCAAGCACATCACCAAAGAACAAAGTGTTCAGTAGTGTTGCACACTGCTGAAGAAGTGCAAGCTGCAATTACAGAGGCGATCAGGAACATACCCCTCAAATGTTAATTGACGGCGTTAGTTTATATATTGAAATAATTGTTTTACATAACCTAATTTTTGGCGATTTGTTTAGCTGACAATTTATCCAACTGGGACACAAAAAAGTCCCTTTATTTTTATTGCGAACTCAATCAGTTGTTGTTGATCACACTACATTTCGACATCATGAAGATACTTTAGAGGAATTTAAATTCACTTACAGATTTTCAATTGTTTCTATAATTTCAGAGTTATTTACTCCTCTATTTTAAATATATATCAAAGATGGCTGTTTAACTGCAAAGCATTTGAAAATGCAATAAAATTTTAACTTTAAGAACAAAAACTAAAGGGTTTAAAACACCCCAAAATGAGCAAAATGTTGCAACATTGCCTTATTCAGTTGCTAATGAATTACAAATAGTTAAAATAGACTACCTGTATGTTACTCGTGCTTTTCATTTATTTTAAGGTACGAACAGAACAGAAGAACAGTGTAACACTAATAATTACTAAACTGTTTTGTCGCAAACAATTAATTCGATCCTATTGAACTCAAGGAGAAAAATAATCCCTGCTATTAACAAACAAATGATAACTTTACTTCCCCGCAACCGTCATTCGTTGTACCAGCGCAACCAAGGTAGATAGAAGTTAACAACACTTTCCGTGTGTATCTAAGCAAGAAATTATTTGTGGGGGGGTGAGCTTGAACCAAGGTAAGCAATAGCGTATATGCTGAAACTGTAAAAAGGGTAGTAAAATAGACAGGTGACACTACATGAGTTAAAGGAATTATTCGGTTATTGTTCGGTTAAGAATGGCACACAACTCTCACGTCAGCAATGGAAAGTTAACGGCATTATTACGCTGCAATTAATTACAACAAAACCAAGTTTCACTCGTATAGTTACCTTATTTTACCATTGCTAAAACGTGACTGTGGCCCAGGAACCAAATCGTCTCATTAAAGATATTATGACTCGCTCTTACATCTAACATAGTCATTCGTGAATGCAATTATTTAATTTGTAGAGATTTTACTATTTAAAACTATTTTAGAGAGCGTTTGTTATTTTTTACGGCGGTGCATTTGCGTACACCGAAGCGGATAAAATTTTAAAACACAACAATTAATAAAATCTTTAAAACACAACAAATTTAACTACGAGAACGAAATTTACATTTAAATCACACAGCTTATAAAATGACTAGAAAACGTTGACATTTTGTAGCAAAATTAAAAAGATATAAAATTACAAATTGAGATTATTACGCGGTTTTCATTAGTTTAACTCGCACAAGCCTTTTTTTAATTTAAAAAAATTACGAAACGTCGGCCATTACTGAATTCCGCAGTCGTTCTTGTTTTTGGGACTCTTATCGTCCTTGCCGTCAATATTTTTCAGATTATTAGTCGATACCGACGCATTTGGCACCGCCGAGGCCAAAAGACAATTCTCGGAAGCCACGTTTTGATCGGACAAACTGCGATTCAAGATGGGCTTTTCAGGCCTGGGCAGCAAATAAGCTTTTACTTTCTCTCTCCTTACACCGTCACCAGTCTCAACATCCCTAGCCCTGGGTGGTGCGGTGGGAACTTCGAACATCTGCCTTTGTTTGGCGACAGCTCCAGTGGTCGAGAATTTGGGATTGGGTTGAGGCGACGTGCTAGTAGATTTTTTACGCGGAGGCGCTACAGGCTGCAGATTTTGAATGTTCTCCTTATCGTGTTTGCTCGAGGCACCAAAATCCACAGATTTCTTTCGCGGAGGCAACGGGGGCGGCGCCTCTTCGCCATTCTTCCGTTCCAAAGATTTTTGACGGGCAAAACGCTGAGGCCTAATAGGAGGTAGTTGTTGCAGTTTGGGCTGTTTGTTTACTTTCGCATACAATCCGTCTAAAATTTGGGCGTTTTGAGCTTCTACCAATCGGGTCTGTGAATTTTCCTGAGTGGCAGTTCCATTAGTGGGTTGGTTGAATTGTTTTGTAGTTGCATCCCTTCCTGTTTGAGTATTGTTCAGGAAACGATCCGACTTTGCAGAGATCTGGTTATTACCGCCATGGATTGGGCCTGTGAACGACCTCACAATTTTTGTGTTTTGTAAATTTGCGAGGTAATTTCCTGCAATGCCTGCGGCTTTTGTGGCGATTTCAGTTTGACGAGGGGTTTCCTTCACGTCTTCTTCTTCCTCGCTTTCCGACGAGCTCTCAGATTCGGAAAAGCTTTCCGGTTCGACTATTTGGGCGCGATTCGATTGGGGCTGGGACCCAATTACAGACTTTGGTGATTCAACCGAATTTGCAGGCTTTGCAGATCCATTACATGGCTTAGTTCCTGTTTTTGCATCAGTTTCGGATTCACTTTCAGTTTCAAATTCTTCTGATTCAACAAACTCTGGTTGAACGACTTGTAATTTTATGGAAGAGTCAGTAGGATTAACAGTTGGTATTGCTTCTTCCTTGATGTCTTGGACTTTTGCAACTGTTAATTCTGTACAATTTTCGGTTGGATCATTGAGTAATTTAGTTTCCTTATTTTGTGGACCTTCTAGTTGAACTTGGGCGTCTCGTGCTTCTACATCCAGCAATTCTGCAGAATTTTCAGAATGTGATGGGGTTGAAATATGCACTAAGCTAGTTTCTTTGATTTGTGTATGTTCTGGTTTGACAGCTTGTAATTCAGTAGAAGTGGCAGAAGGATTAACTGTTGGTTTTGCAGTTTCTTTTAAGTCCTCCACTTCTATCTCCGATGATTCTGCAGAATTTTCAGACTGTGAAGTGGTTGGAACGTGCAATAACTGAGTTTCTTTGTTTTGTATACGTTCTTGTTTGACTGCTTGCAATTCAGTAGAAGTGGCAGAAGCATTAACTGTTGGTTTTTCCTGTTCTTTCAAGTCCTCCACTTCCATCTCCGACGATTCTGCAGAATTTTCAGACTGCGAAGGAGTCGGAAGGTGCAGTAACTCAGCGTTTTGTGTTAAGTCTTGCTTGACTGCTTGCAGTTTAGTATCAGTGACCGAAGAATTAACTGCTGGTTTTTCTGGTTCCTTCAAGTCCTTCACTTCCATCTCCGATGATTCTGCAGAATTTTCAGACTGTGACGAGGTTGGCACACGCAGTAAATTAACTGCTTTGCTTTGTAGTGGTTTTGTTGCAGGCTCTATTTTTGCATCAGAATCACTTTCTGAGTCAGTCCAACTCTCTTCCGATTCAGAGTAACTTTCTTCCTCAGGTGCTTGATTTTGTATTTTTTCCACTTTCGACTTAATATCACCCCGTTTTGAGATATATTCTGCATTCGTTTGTTTTATTTCATTTACAATACCATTTGTGTCGTTAGATTTCTTCTCTGGAGCTTTACTAACATCCATTTTGCTCAAGTTCTGAACCAGAGAGAGAACTTTGTTGGTTTTTTCAGCTGTAGGTGCCTTACTAATAGCAGCTTTGAACTTGTCATTATTTTTAAGCTGCTGTTGTACATTTTTCACTAACATTGCACTGCTTAGTACAGGAACGTCAAATGGTTTCTTCCTGGCCCCGTTGGTCAACCCGTTACCACTATTCTTCACATCCCCATAGAAAAAGCTCTTTTTGATCGGTTTTGCCGGCACGTCAAACTTGGCAAAATCAAAATTGCCGAGAGACTGCCGCTTCAAAGCCTTTGGAAGTGGTGGTTTGGCAACCTTCTCTTCCTGGTTTTCAAAACCAACACCGCTTTCGAATTTCTGCAAAACACTCTTGACGTCCACTTTACTAACGGCCTCTAAATCTACAGCACTCTTAGCCCTAGCCCTTTGGGTGCAAAACACATCCGTCTGAGACCTACCCAGCCTAAAATTGTTGGCAGGATGGTCTGAAGCATCGTCTGAACTGTTACCGACATCGACCGCCTTCCCAGAGAAGTGGCGCTCGAAGAACGAGATGTTATTTTTGGGAATTTTACTGACGATAGATTCGGCTCGCTCGGGTATCTTCAAAACGTTCTCCAGTTTTTTATACTTTACATCACTGAGGGAACGGCAGACCTTATGCTGCACTTCCTGGTGGTCCAAATCGTCCATCCAGTCCAACAAATCTTCAATCTTTTGTTCTGTTTCCACCTCCACGAGCTCCGCGTCGTCCTTGGCGGTCTCCACTTCCAACGCCTTCAGCAAATCTTCAATACTGCTGGAAACTTTCTCCTCCTCCTCCTCCGCGGGCTCTATATTTTTAATTGCAAACTTGTTCGGATCAATGGGCTTCATCAACTCGTCTTCATTTGCTAACAAATCTTCAATGTAGTTATCGATATCCTTCAAATCGGCTTCTTCTGGTTCGAAGCTGAACGAAACCTTTCTATCCAGCATCGGATTCTTCTCGGGCAAACTGCCCTGCTTAACCAGTTTGGTGGGTGCAGGAGGAGGCATGGCTTTGACCGTTTCAGATCGACGTAGAATAGGCTTGGGGGCCTGTGACTTCTTGCCGGTATCCCCAAAATATTTTTTGGCGGAGTCGATGTTGGTTTTAACGACCACTTTCGGCTTTCCGGGCTCATTGGGTAAGTTGAGCTTGCTCGGCGTGCGCTTTATTATTAATAACGGTTCAGGTTCGGCGATCTTAAACTGGGGAACAAATTCCTTACCAAAGCTTGCGCGCTTTTCCTTCGAAGGCAACACAAAGTTCCTTTTCACCTTTTGAGGTTGTAGAGAACCCACAGTTGCACTTTTCGAGAGTGGATTTAGCTTGTTAGTTTGATTTTTAACGGTGCCATTGGATTTAAATTTATTTAAGGGAGGTCCGGAGAGAACAGAATCACTCTGATTAGAACTGTCTTCCGAATACGAAGGCGAACTTTTACTATTATCAACTGTTAAATTATTTGTATTATTTTCCATATTTAAATCTTTTAATTGACGATCGATTCGATTAATTTCACAACAGAGCCCGTTAATGTAGTCGTCAAACTCGCCCGAATCGGCAGTATTGTAATCCACGGAAGTGAGGGATAAGTTACTGGGCGATTTCCCTAAATCTGGGTTAACAACTGAAATTTCATTAGGTTCACTGCTATTATCACGGTCATTTAAACTCTGATTATCTCCAGAAATGAGAATGTCGGGTAAGTCTGGAGGAGAACACAATCCATGATTATTGGATGGAGTGGGTTCTATGGGATCGGTTGGTAAACAAGAAGACATTTTCACCTCTGTATCGGAACCTGTGTCCGTTTGGACGACAGGTGGCTCCACACGCACTTCTTGCTTGCGCAGTTCTCTTGCACGGATTTCTTCTTCGCCTTCTGTGGCTGGTTCATCTTCTTCGTCTGAAAGGAAGTAAAAATGAAAGAAACAATTAATTAAATGCTGTTCATTAATGAAATAAAGTACTGCGATAATACCTCCACTACTGTTCTCATAATAACTGGAATGATCAGAACTGCTGGTGTAGTCTTCGGAATCCGAATCATCATCACGGCGATGTTGTTTGGAATACCTTTGCTTGTAACGTTCCATCCACCGCAGAGTGCCCTCCTTGGTCGGTGGTTCCTCCAGCGCCTCTTCAAAAGCATCCTCATTGTCGGATTCTGAGCCACTGTTGGAGATACGAATTAGAATATTTTAAACATAATAAAATAAACATAATCGAATCAATTTTAATAAAGTTAAACACATAAAATCACATGTACAACCGAGTTTAGAATAATTTTCATACTAAAACAGGTGAAATTCAAATAATTTATGATATTTAACTGGTTAAATTTGTATGAATAGTATTGTAACGATCCTGCGGCCGGTCGCTGCCCTAGACATATGACCCAGTGCCCCGATTGTGTTCCAGAATATTCGAGAAGCGGCCTTGGGGCTAGATGTGGCGCATGAAGTCGGCAGCCTTGGTGACTAATATGACTTACAGCCTTCCGGATCGATCCAGAACGACCTTTGAGCCAGGTGCAATGAGTGACTCACGCTTTCAAAAATGCGCTCGATTGTTCTAGAATTACTCCTTTGTGAGATATAAATACTCGCGAGCGGGAATAGCGAGCAGTTTCATCCAGTTCTCATCAAACTTGAAGGCGTAAGGCCGCCACATAAATAAACGCGTGTATAACATTAATAGCCACATAAATAATCGATGTTTTAATCAGTGTAAATAAATAGAGTGTATAACCATATAAATCATTACTGTTAAGCCGTATATAAATAATTAGTGTATCATTGTAGAAATAGTGCCTATAGTTTATAAGTAATTTGTGTTCTGCCTTCATAATTCTTGTTTGTAAATAATCGTAATCAGTCGTAAATAAATGTTTAATACAAAAAGAGTCGTATAATTTTGTAAATAGCCCGAAACGTAAAACGTAACAGTATGAAGTAGAATTTCACTCTCTTGCAGATTTTCAGGGTTGAAATTAGAGGTCCATTTTCTACACTTAAAAACTTAGGGTTGAAATAACGAGCGTTCTTTTAAATTGACGTCGAAGTCGGCGCTGAAGACTTCATTGTGAACGTACCACATCAGCTGTTTCAACCGAACGTCACTTTGCGTTTATTGTCATTTAGTAAATTGTGTATACCGTAGTACAGAATAAACACCTAAGGGACTCAGAAGCGACACTCGTGGCGGCACCTTTGATGTTTGAGTAGCCGATTTCAGCTATGGCGGCCATATTGAAAGAGAGTAGAACAAGAATAATATGTTGGTGGCACTGTAAGTCTTTGTGAAATTCGAGGTTAGCCGGAATTTGACATAGACTCGGCCGTCACATCAAAGGTGCCACCGCGAGTGTCGCTTCTGAGTCCATTAGGTGTTTATTCTGTGCCTTTAGTGAAATAACTATGTAAGTAAAGTACATTTTTTTTTAAAATCAGCTGTCAGTGTCAAAACTTTATAAAAAACCAGACTGTTACCCTAAATTCCGAACTTACCGACAACTGTATAACAATTTCCCCCATATCAAAATTGAGGTTATGTCTGTCTAACGCAATTGAAATGTCGAATGTGCATGGTTAAACGCAATGACAGTTATGTGCAATGACAGCGCGGATGACCTTGAACAGCGTGACGCTGCCAACCTACATTGTGAAATGCACTATTTGCTAACTTCAATTCCTCATACCCACTTGACAACACTTTGACAGCTGATTTAAAAAAAAATAGACTTTACAGTACAGTTTGTTTTAATAACTATAACTAAAAAAACAGAATCTTTACAGAAAATCAGCTTCTCTAGCAGACAGACATATTCTGTAATCTCTACCTGTCAGTTATTTGTGTTTGGTAATGTAACCTCTTCAATTAAAATAGTGTAACGATCTTGAAATCAGACAGCTGCAAACGCGTGAGGCACAGCCGCCAGGAGACGACCTTGGGGCCAGCTGCGGACGAATGAGTCATTGTTCCGGATGATGCGAGAGCGGCACCGATGCGGTGCGTCATGCATGTGTCTGGAACTTCGAGGAAATATCGCGGTGTTTCTAGAACCGCTCCCCAGCGAATATAAATACACGGCCGTCTGAGTTCTCCGGCAGTTCTCATCACACTCAAAGCGCGTAATATATATGAACCCGTATATATAACCATATAAATCCTTAATGTTTAAGTCGTGAATAAATGGCCACATAAATTAATTGATGTTCAATCCAGCGCATATAAATAAATAGTGTATCGTTTAAATAGTTCGTAGTTTAAGTAATTCGTGTGTTTGTAAATAATAATAATTACTCGTTGTAAATAAATGTTTAATGCAAGAAGCGTCGTATAATTTTGTAAATAGCCCGAACGTAAAAACGTAACAATAGCTTTGCTACAAGAACATAACATTTTTATGATCGAATGCTATTTCCGCAACGGCCGTCAAGTTGATGGAATATGACAGTGCTCAATCCATTTGTTTTGAAGAATTTCGGCAGGAATTTCCAAACCTTGAATTATAACACTTTTCGTTGTTCTTTGAATCACTGCGTTGAAGTTTTTTGTGGGACTGGAACAGTTTCACACAAAAACGGCAGTGGTCATCCTCCGCGAAACATAGCAGAAGTAATTGAAAATATAAAACAGAATATGGAAGATGCCTCTCGAATCTCTGTACGCCATTTGTCTCAACAACTTCAGTTGGCAGTTAGAGCCTACCACAACATATCAAAAAAAGACATCCACGTCTATCCCTAATGTTTGCAGTCTGTACAACAATTACACCAAGGTGATTATCATTAGCGTGTCGAATATTGTCATTGGTTCCTAAATACCCTCAATGATGACTTATTGGAGAACACTTTTTTCACGAACGATGTCTGATTTTATTTAGATGAATACATTAATTCTCAAAACATGCATGGGTGAAGTTCAGAGAAGCCTGATTTTATGGTAGAGACACCTCTTCATCCACAAAAAATAGGCGTGTGGGAGGTTATTTCAAGACGTAGAATAATTGAGCCATACTTTTTGAAGGTAAAATCAACACATTTTTTTTCAGACACTTTGACTGCAGAAAGGTTATCGAGAAGAACTTTTATGGCCTTTTTTCGAAGAGCTTCATGACGATGAACTCAGGTTTGGTTTTTCTAACAAGACCACAATGCCGCTGTGCACACAACACATGATACCTTACATACGATACGAGAACTTTTCGACAGACGAATTATTATTAATCGAAACACCAATACCTTATCCTGCTAGATCTTGTGATCTCATGCCATGCGATTTCTTTCTGTGGCCGTATTTACAGAACTCATTTGCAGCAACCAATACATGACCTAAATAAAGTGCGGCAGAGAATATTGGAGAAAATTAATGGAATAGATAACAATCCAAATATGTTAATAAATGTCAGCAATGGGACTGTACGTTTTTTATTGCAATAAATTACAGTTAAGTTATTACAATTTGATGGAAATGTAGTGTTTTAGGCTTGAATCTAGTTTAGCGACCAACTCCGATCGACATGTGCTATACATCATTCGACGCATCTCGTCGAGCTGAACAATATTGCTGCTGGGGACATTCGAGGCAGACCAACGGTCACTGAAATACAGCACAGTAAAGTTTAAAATGTCCAAATACTAAGTCTATGGCACGTTCGCTTTAAAATGTCTCTAAGTTAAATCATGTAGTGGTAGATGGCGCTAGCATCGTGCGCATAGTCTCTGCAAAAGGTTTGTTTACAATTCAGTGCAACGTTAGGTTAGGTTAGGTTGGGTTAGGTTAGGTTGAGTTGGGTCGGTTGGGATGGGTTGAGTTGGTATGGGTTGGATTGGGTTAGGTTAGGTTAGGTTAGGTTAGGTTAGGTTACGTTAAGTTAGGTTAGGTTAGGTAAGGTTAGGTGGCGCGCAGTGTGACTTGTTATTAGCCTTCGGTAAAGTACGCTGCGCGAAGAGCTGCGTGGCGACCTGCCAAAGTCCCCAGTGTTTTCCACGAAAAAAAATTTTATAGAAAAAAAACGTCGAATGGTGTATAGCACATGTAGATCGGAGTTGGTCACTAAACTACATTCTTACCGTGTTTTAAAGTTAGTTTTAAATGTTTGCATTTGAATGCTTTCTTGTTATTAAATCTGTTTATAAAAGTAGGGTTAGCTATGTTTTGTGATATGTTCACAATGAACTTTTCAGCACCGACTGTGACGTCAAATTAAAATGAATATCCGATAAAAACGGCCTACGAAAGATGATAACTGATTACAACTCATAAATATATACTATAAGAATACTAAGAATATAATCCATTCACAAAACTCGTAACTGTCAATGTCAAATTTTTTAAATATTTGCTGAGTGTATCAGGAAATTACAGTTGTTTTTTGGAATGTACTTCGGATCTAGTGATTTCTAGTAATATTTAAAGTTAGATTATGTTACATGTGTCAAAAGTTACGCCGAAGTTTAAAAACCACAAAACTTAAATAATTATAATTAATGTAAATACATTTCAAAGTGCATTTTTTAAATTCAATCAATTGAAATGTATGCACAAAAATTAAAGAATTTTGGAGATTATATTTTTACAAGAAAGTGACATAAGTCAAGTTATTAAATTTAAAAAAAAATTTCATTGCTGCCAAAATCAACAAGCAGAAGTTCCAAAACAGAATTTAAACAAGGTACCAACTTGACAGCGTTTTGACAGTTCATGAGTTTTGTGAATGGATAGTATGTAGTTCATTCGACATTTCCAGTTTTTGTGTTTTTATAAGACAAAGGTTCATTACCTCTTACAATATAAATAATAAGTTAAAGCACTGCCTCCTACACTTACAAGCCATGCTGTTGGAGATTAGGCAACGCTGATTGTAGACCAATTTTGTACTGTTTATTTATAAAAATGTCTGTTGAAATGTTGGACTGCTCTAAGTTTGACGAAATACATTTATTTATATTACTGTACTGTTCGTGATAAGTGCAAGTAAAATTGCTGCTAGAATTCATGGGGTTTATTAAGTATTTCACTGAGGTATGTAACAACCTAATCTCATTTTTAAGGCATTTCTTGTAACTTTTAATTTTATATTTAGAATGCAACGAAGACGCTGTGTACCAACCACAACAGTACCTTAAAAGAAAATCGTATGCAAACTCTAACAACATTTTCTTTTCCAATAAACGAGATCCGAAAGAAAGCATGGCTTTGTGCAACAGCACGAGAACGTTGGACCCTAACAAAAAGTTCTGCCGTGTGTGAAATACATTTTAATGGAAAATACGTTTGAAAACGTTAGATATGAGAGTGGGGAAATGCAGAACTGTTGCTGCATTACCCTCAATTAGCTGACAAAGCTGTCCCAAGCGTATTTCCAAATTTACCAACATATTGTCGTCGAAAGCGCCTCAAGAAAGGACAAATCCTGAATGTAGAAGAAGACAAATATTGGAAAGACATGCACAAACAGTGAAAGTGTTTTTAAGTGATGCCACCAGCAGTTTTTTGAAGTTTATGGAACAATTTGCGTCACACAAATTTATATGTTACCGAGCAGATAAGTTTATTATGTTCAAATAAGATTATTTACAGCTGTAGCACCATATTTTTTTGCATATATGTTGTACTCTCAATCAGCAGTGGTGTATAGAAAGTTACAAACATTAAAATAATTACAGAAATGTTCTTTTATACATGTGTTACATAGGTTAGGTTGTTTTATTTTTATAAATATACTGTTACATGTTTGTATTACTTGACTATGTAAATAAATGTCACCATTACAGAAGCTATCTTTAGTTAATTACAGAGTAAAATTTGATAAAGAGTAAAACTGTGCTCTTTAAAGCAAAATTATTTCAAATGGGAGTGTTGTAATTTAGGACCACCAACTACCAGATATGCAATGTTGCCAAGTCTAA
Source organism: Agriotes lineatus (assembly GCA_940337035.1). Lineage (NCBI taxonomy): Eukaryota > Metazoa > Arthropoda > Insecta > Coleoptera > Elateridae > Agriotes > Agriotes lineatus. The sequence continues at coordinate 164,541 of CALNHX010002839.1, forward strand.
CAGCATGGCTTGTAAGTGTAGGAGGCAGTGGTTAAAGCGTGTTAATAAAGTAAAAGATCTTGGTGTGTTTTCCACCCCACATCTCAGCTTTGCTGAGCATATAATTAGTGTTAAACAGAAATGTCTTAAATTATTAGGTTTTGTCAAAAGAAGTTATCAAGAGTGTTGATTATCCGCAGTTTTAAATGTATACTGCTCTTTGGTTACATCAAACTGTGAGCATCAATAATATGGTCACCTGAATATAATGTTTATATAAATAGTCTAGAAAATATTTAGAACAAATTTCTCAAATTTGCAGCATTTAAACTAGACACTCATAAAGAAAATGATAATACTAATGAAATGTTGATTAAAGTTAAACTAATGCCACTAGAAATCTTTCAGTTTGTAAAGTACACCACGTCATAGATGCGCAGAACGCTAGAAACGTCCGGACGAGTCCATTACGTTCAACAAGGTGATTTCCGCTGTTTTATTCAGTTCATTGCCGTTCGTCGTGTCGTTTTGTTTTCTCGTGTGTTTATCAAAGCTTAACTCTACTTTTTACTTCTTTTCGCTTTTTAAAACAGTACTTTTCAAAACAGCTAGGATTGGAATTATTTTCATGTACGTAAAAATTTTCGTTCAAAGTATGAATTTGAGGTTACGATTACCATACACGCCTTGAGTAAACCCATTGCTACGCCACTGATACCGGCTATTGGCGCGTAACTGTAGCCACGCCTATGTACTTCTGGCTTTGAAGCCACTCTACATGTAAGAAGAACCGTATTCGATGCATGCTTTATTTTTAGTATCTTGAATGGTACGATCAATTGTCTGGAATTTTTAGCTGAAATAAAATTAAATGTTCCTAATCGTTGTCTAAGAAATTAAGAATTGTTCTATAATCCTTTTTATGAAACCAACTATGGTCGTCCCTCTCTACTTGCGAAAACTTTGAAATTGCTTAACAACTACAGCAATATCGATCTATTTAGTCTCTCCTTGGTACATTTTAAAAGTCTTTTAATAAAAGTGTTATAAATTATTAAATATTTAAAGTGTTAACTATTGCAACTTGTTAGTATATATACGTGTAATTTGTTAGTTTCTGTGTTGGTTACCATAAGTCAATGTGTATTTGTTATTGTTTTATCAATGGGGTATTCCCGTATACTTAATAAACTAAACTATTTATAGATGATGAAATTAGACTTTTCTTCTTCTTCTTCTTAATGCAGGACCATGTCCTGTGGATATTTTCATATTGTATTTTTCTGTACATACAATATAAATGTAAATCTACAGCTACTAGTTAATACCATTCTTTGTTCATATTTTTCCAACATTCAAGTTCAAAATTATGCAGGCATTTCGGCTATGGACGTTACTTATCACTTTTTGTGTTATTTTTCACTGCACTGTGCAACCAGTTTGCAAGACAAAAGTGATATTCTCAAAGGAATAAAGAACAATATTACCAGTATTTGAAATAACCATTATTCTATAGAGATGTGTAAACAATGCCTTTCAACATTAATACAGTTGATAATTCACACAAACAAAGTGCACGAAACAAAATGCAACAATTCCATTAGAAAGAATGTGCAACAAGATTAGAAAAAGTTAGAGAAGAAAAATAAATGGCTTCAACAAGTCATATTGTGTAGTTAATAAATGAATAAACAAATGAATATTGTACTGATACAGACAGCATCCAACGTAAAAACAAAGCCGACCTACCAAAGGGTCGAAGGATGATATAGCTGAATCAGTGGTATTCCTTTCGATGTCAAGTGCAATATTCCATGAATGTTTGGAAAAGAATGAAAAGGCCTTTGCTTGAACGCAGGAAAAATAAAGCTAAACCAGTTGATTGTACAATTAACCAGTAAACATAGTAAGAAGCAACACTTACCTTAAGCTG